>NQII01000406.1:507132-632463 GCA_002778355.1 Clitarchus hookeri | reverse complement strand
AAGCTTGTGCATTTTAATAAAATTAAACAACATTGCAGGCGCAAAGAGAGGTGAATCACATAGCAGTATTCCCAGCCTTCCTCGTGACACACTAACATTTGTGGACACCTTGGAGTTGCACACCTTTCAAATAAGAAGAACAAAACGAACGAGACTCAAGCTTGTACATTTCAATAAGCCTGTGATTTCCTGTCGACATCAATAAAACTACCAATTTCCAGTAAACATTTTTAAAGTGTTTAAAGTAGGTTTGCTATTTGTCTCAGTTTATGACCTTTGATCTTTTGTTTGGTAGTAAGAGGGAGTAACGAATCGTTCCTCCCTTGCCAATATATATTGTCTCCATAACAACACGAAAGAGCCATCTATCTCATAAATCTTGATAACTTTTTTCGTACCCGACTGAGAATCTCACAACTGGTTTAGTTTAGAGAATTATCATCAGAATAAACAAAGCGTTAAAATGACAATGGCATATTTAAATTTAAAATTTGATTAACTAGCGGTATGCAATGTCTGTTTAAAATGAAAATTGAGTAGCTGTTTGTGTCAATTTAAAATGAAAATAACAGTAGGTGGTTTTCATGTTTTAAAAAAAAAAGGAAGGAGGAGGGTTAAGCTTATGGAAACCTTGGAGATACTCTAAATTCTACAACTTTCATAAAAACGAACAAAATGAAACATCCCTGCAGAAACTCTCGTGATTCCGAGGCATTGATGCATGAAATGCATTAATTATAATCGCTCACTGTAAGCCAGTGAAGCTTTTACAATTTCCATATCTTGATTTTTTTTTTTTTGAACTCAATATTATTTACACAAGTTATTTCACTAGCTGGTTATTGGTTTTGGATTTAAAATGTAAATGAATCGTTGTTGGGTAGGCAATAGGAAAATTTTAGCAACAAGTCACTTCCACATGGGGATACGCCCAGGGAAATAATTGGCAAAGTGACCAATTGTTCCGTTTTCAGTTTGGATACACCACAGGAAACAATTAAGTATTTTTATAAATGTTTTTAAAAGATAAATGAATACTTGAATCGGAACAAATGAGGCTTGGTGGCAATTTCCACCTGTCGGTTTGGATATGCAAACCCACCACTTATCAATTCAANGGTGGCAATTTCCACCTGTCGGTTTGGATATGCAAACCCACCACTTTTCAATTCAAGTCGTTTTTCATGTGGATACGTACAAAGAAACTTTTGGTAAAAAACAGGTAATTACAGGCCGGCTGGATACGCAGGAAGAAATTTTGCATTTGTTTTGGCCTTCTCAGGACTTAGGTTGGATACGAAATCGACGACTTTTTGGGTGGATTTTATGTATCATTGGATACGTAATATAATGTTTTTTTGGTGATTTGGATACGCAATACGAAATAATCACCTGTAACGTTTAAATATTTAATCACTGAATATATTTTATTTTTCTTTGATTTATGCAGACGAGAGTAATAATTACCATGTTATTACCATATCATTGTTTCTTGAAATTTTAACAGTTACAATTGATGGACGTATGAACAAAGTTATTGTGTCCATGGCATTTTTAATTTTACATATGGTGGAATGATTCAGTCAGCAGAAAAGTAAATCTTAAACATGTCTTTCAAAAGTGCTAGATTAACTGTGAACGTATTATAATCATGCACACGCTGTTAACAATAAAATAAGCACTTTTAAAATCAACTTTGAAAAAAATTAATGCCCGTTAACTGCATCTTACGCTATTACACACACTGACATTCAGTTTTATTAAACTAGCAACAAATTAAGGAGAATAGATTCAAGTAATAAGGTTATTTTTCGAGTGTAATATTTAAAATTATGGTAAATCAAGTTGGTGTTTTTCTGCTTAATACATGCTAGTATTTCATGGCATATTATAATAAGTTTAGGTATTCGAAAGTTTTACGTATTCACTTTACTTACACATGATAAAAGCCACGATGCCATTCGAAATCATAATTTTACATATGGCGAAAGGTTGCAAAATGAGAATAAAAGTAGATCTGAAGCAAGGCCTTCAAAAGTCCTCAGTTTGCCGTTAAAAGCCTATATCAGCCAAGTGACATGTAAAATAATCATGAAACATAAATCAATTTACAATTAATCATTTTTTATTTTGATGTCACAAAATCAAAACAATTTTTAATAATCACCAATTTAAATTTATTTTCTTTCAAAAAGGCGAAATATTTTGCTGCTGATATCGTTTTAAATAATCCACCCAGTATTTACATAAAACAATTACTATTTTGGAATAAAACCAGGCACATCTTCTATAGTTAAGGCTATTTCCTATGAAAAATTTTAAATCTGGAAAAAGTTTACTCCACGATATTAGGAAGCAGCTTGAGACGAACTTCAGAGCCATGGACATACTTTCTCTAAAGGTGAATTCTTTGACAAAGTGGATCTGGGAGAGTGACATATTATTACCATAATATAAGTCAACGGATTGAATTGTAGCTGACATTTTAATGTTTATCCGTCCTCTAAGAAAAATCATTTTCAAGTTTTAAACGTGGTGAATTGAGAGCTCTTCGGGAGGAGTTTACTGTAGCAGCGAAGTCTTGAATGCCAGTGAGGGTGAAGTGAGGTGAAGTTGGAACATCGGTGAATTTAAAGGGAGGGGAAAACGGGAGTACTAAGATNTGCCAGTGAGGGTGAAGTGAGGTGAAGTTGGAACATCGGTGAATTTAAAGGGAGGGGAAAACGGGAGTACTAAGATGGAAACCCAACCGGCCGACGGCAACTTACGCCACGTTTGCCACAAGAGAAACTCCGGGCCGACCCCGCTGCAAATCGAACCCAATTCGCCTATGGTGGGAAGCAAACATCTGACTACTACACCACCGCGGCCACAAGTTTGAAATACGGATTACTTTTTAATAACGTTAATTAATTGTCTTCTTTTAGATCAATATAAAAACAGAAAGTGGCAAACTAGATAAATAATTTTTNTTTAATAACGTTAATTAATTGTCTTCTTTTAGATCAATATAAAAACAGAAAGTGGCAAACTAGATAAATAATTTTTGAACAAAAAAAAAACATGGGTGCGTGTACTTATGTACGCGTGTTAGAAGTTATACATTTTGGCGTGACTAAAATAAAATTTTATTACGTATGAAAATAATTTATGTATGTAAAAAAACTATAAAATGACCGCAGAAAGACTTTAAATACAATTAATAAAGGTTTGATTAAAGTACATAATTAAATGCTTACAAAAAATTAACCTGAAATACTTGAAAATACTTACAAAAAATTAACCTCAATTACTTGAAAACACTTTCAAAATTTTATTATACACTTTTTGTCACTAACAAATTTTTCACTGCACAATGTAAGTAAAATTAATTAATAAGATATATATATATGTATTCTCAATGAATTACTAATATAAATGAAATGTTTTTCAATTTTCTTATTACATGAACTGATTTCCTGTTGGTTTTAAATATAACCACGTGCTGTGTTGTGTACCTTGCGTTTGTACATATATAGCTAGACGATACGCGCATGCGCGTTGGGTCATACCTCTACCACGTTCGCTGTCGAATTTCGTTACACTGTGCGCGCGCAACTTCCGTTGCACACTAAACTTTTACCCTCAACGCACCAAAAGAAGTATAACTTCAAAAGCATCTTCCTAAATGCGTATACGCACGAACACTTAATTTTACAGATACGTGTGAATTCTCTATATGCTATATATACCTTCTAGTTCAGAATGAAACATTCTGCTATCAGAAATACCCCTACCGTATACATGGTATAGTCTATTCATGGTTACTTACCACTTTTCTGAAGCCCTGCTAAAGTTATACTTTCAAGATATCCCTCCACCTCATGCTAACAAAGGTTGACCAAGTATAGAAAATAACATCAAGTGGACAACGTACCGTAATCACGCGCACTTTTTAAAAGCCACATATAAGTTCCTAACTAAAAAACTTGAAATGGGAACCGTTACATTTGGAAAAAAGTTCTCTACCAAAAAAATTGTTACATGACAAGAGACATCTGATTTTTGTGAAGNAATTCTCTATATGCTATATATACCTTCTAGTTCAGAATGAAACATTCTGCTATCAGAAATACCCCTACCGTATACACGGTATAGTCTATTCATGGTTACTTACCACTTTTCTGAAGCCCTGCTAAAGTTATACTTCCAAGATATCCCTCCACCTCATGCTAACAAAGGTTGACCAAGTATAGAAAATAACATCAAGTGGACAACGTACCGTAATCACGCGCACTTTTTAAAAGCCACATATAAGTTCCTAACTAAAAAACTTGAAATGGGAACCGTTACATTTGGAAAAAAGTTCTCTACCAAAAAAATTGTTACATGACAAGAGACATCTGATTTTTGTGAAGTGACTTCAATGCATATTGTAAACCTCACGACTACAGCACAGGATAAGTAAGCATAGTCCAATCATTGTTACTTCCATCTTTCCTGAAGTATTGCTATAGTTATTCTTCCAGGATATTCCTCCGTGTAATATAAACAAAGCTTGACCAAGTCTAGAAATTTCCACCAAAGGGACAACGCACCGTATTCGTAGGAACTCAGTGTAATAGTATTATGCACAAGAGCTATTTCTTACTAGGCATTACAAACACACCTATTTTGCCTATGTTTTTATTCATATTAGTTATAAATAAAATATTGTAATATATTAGTAAGATAAAAGCAAAATTTAACTTTCACCAAAAATAAAATATTTTTATGTTAAGATTGTGATTCGTTACATATTCGGTAAACAACCGAACTCGTCGTACATGGGGTGATTGTTAAAGGGTTTAATCAAAAAGTGTAAAAATACTGTGAATAGTGTCTATAACGGTATCGCCCCTCACTGCTCTGACCCTTCGTTGGAGTGAGTGAAGAAATTGGGGCGGCTTTTAACAGCAAGACCTTGAGAACCGATGAGGGTGATTAAGGTGAGTATGGAGCAGCGCTGGAATGAAAGGACGGGGAAAACGGGAGATCCCCAAGAAAACCCGCTGAACCAACGGCATCGTCCGGCATGAGATCCATATGTGAAAATCCGGGAGCGACCCCGCCGTGAACCGAACCCTCTTAGCCTAGATAAGAGAGGAGTAGTTTAACCACTGCAACACCGCGGCCCCCTCCCCTTCGTTGGAGAAATTTCCTACCGGATCTCCTATGGCACGCGGAGTTTAAACTAAACCGAGACGGGATTCGCGAACCTGCTTGTGCCTCCTAGACGTGACGCGGCCGGAAACTGCATCCAGACACCCAGACACACGGTTCGCCTTCTCGCCGTGACGCCAGGCTCCGGGGAACTTTGCTTTCTCCCATCCGTCTGGCTCGTGATGCTGTCACCTCGCGCTGACCTGCTGTGAGAAAGTTCTCCGGTAGAACTTCCTTGGCCCGAATGTTCTTCACAACCGTTCAGCGACGCTTGGGGTTTTGGCAGACTCAGAGACTAAGAATGAGATATCTGCTGTTCACGGTTACTTTAAACTTTTCTGAAGCCCTGCCTAAGTTATATTTCCTAGGTATTCCTCCACCTCATGCGAACAAAGCTTAACCGAGTCCAGAAAACTACAGCGAAGAGACAACACACAGGATTCGTAGGCATTCAACATAACATTATTTTGCAAAATAATTATTTATTACTAGGCGTTACCAAACAGTTTTTGTCCCTGTTTTATTCATACTAAATAAAAACGAAGTATTATAATTTAAAATGGAATATTAGTAAAAGTACAATTTAATTAAAAATACGGTACTTTTATGCTAACACATGAATGAAGCGCTTGTAATAAGTGGCATATTTACGAAAGAACCAAACACGTCTTACATACGGTGATTTTTTTTCAAAGGTTTGAGTTAAAAAGCGCTATGAAACCGCGAATAGACTACATACCGATTTTCGTCTTCTGCGCATGTCTTTAACACTGGCTTGCCCATTGCCGATACAGCTGTCACAGTCCTGTGGTAAGTAGTGATGAGCGTGTTTGTTTACACTGGAATTTTCAACAGACCAGTCCTTTTACATTAATAAAATACGCAGTCCAACTAGAATGTAATCTGGCTGTATGATCTGGTGGACAGTAAGAACCCTCTGTTGCAAGTATATATTCTTTCGCCAAACTCCACAACCATGTAATCTATGATGCACATAAATCGGAGGCGAATAAGAATGATAGCAAAAAGTAAATCAGTAGCAGCATGATGATAATTATTTTAAGAGGGTGACTGTAAAAAGTAAACAAATATATTTCCTTTTTTACTTTTAATTACCGGGCACTTCTCCTCTTTTTTAGTTTTCTTTTGCCCCACGAAAAATACAAACCGTTTTGAAAATAATAAACTTTACAAAATATATCCAAATATTACATTAGAACAGGTACATATTATAATTCCCCAAATTACTTTAAATCATTATAAAATCTAGAATTTACAATAAACATATGCCATTACAAAAAATTCATAGTAACAGAAATATGTACAATTATTTAACTGGCACAATTTTCCCCAATAAATTGTACGTTCCCAAATTTACATGTCTCGAGTGAAACCAAAACCTATAGGTGCGACCTCCCCTCGAGTGTCCGCCGTCGCTTAGTTTGACAGAGTATTTATAGTGAAGATTTCGCAACCGCCGTACAACCCATAGTTGTGGAGAACATCCTTGAAATGGAAGTCGATTTTCGTCCAATTGAATTCAAAGGTGGCGCTGACGTCACAAGGCGACCCCCTCTCAGTCGCCCCAGCCGCCGCTAGGCAGTAGGAAATGCCGCGCGCTCAGTAAAGTTCTGACCTTCGTCAAAACCATCGAGGTAGCGTAACTCCGTTACAATCAAAACTAGCTTNCCGCGCGCTCAGTAAAGTTCTGACCTTCGTCAAAACCATCGAGGTAGCGTAACTCCGTTACAATCAAAACTAGCTTCGATGAAGTGTATGCACACCTCAAAGCACTTACGTACATAAACTGTGTTCTGACCTAAAATGCTACCCGCGTTGTTTTGATACAGGCGGTTCACGATAAAATGAGCACTGCTTAACAACTACTTGTATGTATATTGTGAATTATGCACCAAATGTAAAATTAATAATGCAACGGGCCTCCTCACTTTATTCGTGCGTCGTCCTAGTAAAACCGTAAAATTATAAAATATTTATATATATATTTTTTATTTGATGATACTTACAATTATATGCATTAAAAAAATATAAAAAAAATGAAACACTTTCGGTATTAACAAATGTTTACATAGCAATTTTAATGCAATGTTACGACAGCGAACTANCCGCGCGCTCAGTAAAGTTCTGACCTTCGTCAAAACCATCGAGGTAGCGTAACTCCGTTACAATCAAAACTAGCTTAGATGAAGTGTATGCACACCTCAAAGCACTTACGTACATAAACTGTGTTCTGACCTAAAATGCTACCCGCGTTGTTTTGATACAGGCGGTTCACGATAAAATGAGCACTGCTTAACAACTACTTTTATGTATATTGTGAATTATTGTACCAAATGTAAAATTAATAATGCAACGGGCCTCCTCACTTTATTCGTGCGTCGTCCTAGTAAAACCGTAAAATTATAAAATATTTATATATATATTTTTTATTTGATGATACTTACAATTATATGCATTAAAAAAATAGAAAAAAAATGAAACACTTTCGGTATTAACAAATGTTTACATAGCAATTTTAATGCAATGTTACGACAGCGAACTAATTTCTCTCCCTACCTTACCAACTTTACTGGACGCAGGCCAGTAAGTATGCCTGTTAAAATATGCGCAGGCAGGAACAGTAGCATTATTCAAAGGTTAGGTTCAAAAGAGCTGAAATAACCGCGAACAGCATACAGTGCTACTGGCAGAAAGCCAGTCCAATGTTGGAACACTAACATTGCCTAGCAGTAGCTGTGGCAGTTGGCAGGTGGTAGGTGAAGTTCGTCGAACTCAAACTTATGATGACTGCTAGCCACAACTACCATCGCGTGATTACTGCTAGCAGCCAATTAGAATTGGTTCTGATGACGTCACAGAAAAGTACGAGTTTTAAGGAATTTAACTTCTGCCAAATAACTCTAACAAATACAGCAGCATTCAGCGACAAATCATGAAAAATAATAGCCAATATATATTTAAAAAAACTGACCATTGTAATATGAAATTCAAACAACTCCAACGAATTTACAGTCACACGCGGATAATTTTGGTGCTTTACCAACTGCAATTCACACATAACATTGTGGTTTTTGTTTTCATGAATTGCGCTCTGTACTTCACCACTGGCTAATTTTTTGCCAATCAGAATACACCAGCCACCTGCCATAGCATCAGCACTTTCAATTCTACCAAAACCCCTACAGTGCATTTACGCTTTGCTTAACGCTTCTGTATGAGCCTTTGGAAAAATTTGTGCCCGTATTTCCGCACATTATAATGTAATCACTGGATACAATATTTGTATTACATAATAATTTCATAAATTTATATCATATAGTTACGGTTGTTTCATCACTGGTGGCAGCAACTAAAAGGAAGACCCCGGACAACAATTGATCCTTAAAATAATATTTAAAAAAAACGGCCCACATTGGAGACGTCTTTGCATTAGCAGCAAAACCACGAATCCTCTAGTGTTAAAAAAAAGATTCTTGCTGACACAGATGTATTACAGCTAAATGCCAACATTTCTCTACAGTAATTCCACCCAGAACCCGTAAGAGGACCAATGGAAAGCTGTTAGGCGTGGACGAGAAGTGGGATGAGGACTTCAAACCACAAGATTGGGTGCAATTGGCGACGGGACACGAAGGCTGCCGCCAACCTGCACCTAGTGAGCTAGGTGTGACTACTACGCTACAGTGTGGGAGCGATCCTATTTTACCCTTCCTGCCCAAAATCTCATTTCCTGGAGATTCTAGTACTGTAGAAATGGTAATTATCGTAGTGTTGATTAGATCCCTTGTTACACACAGCATCAGTGTCAGGAAATGAAACTGCTAAAAAGTCATTTGGATCACATTGAACACTTATAAGGGATGATCTGCAGAATAAATTACCACAAAAACATATTTAGAACAGCATTTTACTTGACACCGGAGGACTTAACATTTCTTGAATTTTACATGGAAGTGAGGCTGTTTTCCTATTGGTAATGTTTGATAACAAAATAGTCACATGACCCATTTTGTCTATAAGATATATGACGTATTTTTTAATTTCCATTTTGCGTTTTGTCAGCTTTGAAGTTGAAATATTACAAAATACAAATTACCGAACCAACGCCATATTAGTCTTGTTATTTGAAACTTTTAAATAGACATATATGTCAGATTATTGGAATAAACAAATGTGTATTGTCCTTACAATAATTATTTCCCAAAGCAAGTTGCTAAAATATTTTTGTAGTAGGTAGTTTCTCATGAAACCATTTTTGATAAGTAACAATTTCACATCATATTTCTTTTATTTTGTTAATTTTAAATTTTAAAGGCCCTCTAATCACTTTCAGGAATAATTACTGTTTATTCTAAGACTTCGAGGACTTTTAATGATAACACTTTAATGATAACACCAAAATAATAGCAGCATTGCGTGCTAGACAGTTGAATGTCGTGGTGTTCCGACTAAACCTTACAAAATGCCAAATACAAATTACGAACAACAAACTCGAAATTAATTAGAACACTGCCTGAATAACAAGTTTATTAATCGAAGGTAGTATCATATATAAAATGGTATAAGCCTCTGAGTATGAAGGCCTATGCAAATTACAAATTCACTTCTCCTGTCTAATGTGAAAATAGCTTAAAATAGAGGTTTTCAGAACTACATTTGCTGTGGACATTTCTGTAAGAAACATGTGAAACCCTATATAATGTAGAGCTTACGTTTGTCTTTACAATTAAGCCATATAACAGCAGTGTTGGTGAATTCTCATGGCTGCACGTCAGTTCAGCGTCTTGCGCACATAGGCGATGAAGAAAACGCGGAAAATACATCTGAGCCAATGGGCACCTTAAACATTTTAGTCCCGAATAAATATTTAAAGGGTTACAAAGAGAAAGCATTTAGTTTGGGACAGTACTAGTATCACTCTAAAGCTCTGCAACTACCATAACCAATACGAATATATGTCTGCTTGAGATTATTAACAACAGCTGTTTACTATACTACGGATTGTAGTCTCAACAATGAGTCACGTGTTTCATACATGAAAAACTTCCTTTACTTGACGTTGATTTATGCTATCTTTAGTATATCACTAGCCACGGCTTGCTCATTGTATTATATACAGGAAAATCGCGAACCCTAGGTACAAATTTGGTGAGATATTTCATTAAGGAAAATAAGGTAGAAAACATAATACGGCCTATGATCTACTATTGTTATTAAGGGAGAGACACGCCCTTGAAAATTGGGAATTAAAAATAGTTATTTGCAAACTATCAGAAACTACGCAAGACGATACAACTAATTCGTAAATAGTGTTAGTTTATTTTGGATTGGTTTAATAAACACATGATTACAACGTCACAGCCAATGATAAACTCCCTTGGGTAACATTTATTTGTTGGTTAATAACAATACACACACTAATTTAATAGTGACGGGCGATATCATTATCCACTAAATGTTCACAAATGCAAGATGTCAAACCATACTAACACTACTCTTCACAAACGTGTTTCGATTCACGTAGTTTCTGATATTTTGCAAGTAACTAACTGTAGTACCCAATATTCAAGCAAGTGTTTCTTCGCTAATAACCACGTTTTCTACCCTTTTTTTAAGTAAACGTTCGTCTCACACACTTAGTGATTATAAAGAGGTATTCGCAGTTAATTCACACCTTTTGAACCGAACATTCGAAAAATAACCCCATGTGTGACGTGCTTAGTTGCTTCTTAAATATTCCATTTATAATAAACAATTTATTATTCTGTTAACGTGAAGGTATCTAATTATTTGATTGAATTAAACTTTTACTTAAATGTTATTTATAAATTTTAATATAATATTATGTTTATAATTAATATGAATAGAAAAAAAGGACAAAATAGGTGTGTTGGTAATGGCTAGTATAGGCTATTCACATTAAAGTGAGCACTTTTGAAAGCTCTCTCATTAAAAATAATAGTCAATAAATTAATAATATTTTAGCCTTAAATGTTAACTTGCGAGCTTAGGGGAATATACAAACTGTGTTTATTCCTTACATGGCAATATTTATTTAAAATGGTGGTTAAAGGATAAAAAAAATGGCTGAAAGTAAAAAGTAACTACGGCCTCAAAAGTGCTCACTTTACTGTGAATAGCATATAAGAAATAGTGTTTATGCAAACTATTATTCATCGGGCGCACATGTATGCGGTGCGTTGTCTCTTTGGTGTAATATTATAGGCTTGGTTAAACTTTGATTGCATGAGGTGGAGGAATATCCTGAAAGAAGAACTTTTGTAGACCTTCGAAAAATTTGGAATTAACCGTGAATGGACTATTGTTCAGGATCATTGCTCGTAAAACTGTGGTGGTATCCCACAAATTAAGATCAATTGNGTAACCGTGAATGGACTATTGTTCAGGATCATTGCTCGTAAAACTGTGGTGGTATCCCACAAATTAAGATCAATTGGCAACAAAGAATGGGGCCTAAATTTTCCTACTTTAAGGAAAATTTATAAGACTGTTGTTTGAGGGAATTGTGTCAACTGGAGCAGTGATGTGGCACACAAGAACAGATTTGGTGTGGCACAAAAGAAAACTCATTTGTGCTCAAATGGCGGCACTGCTGGCATTCTTGAAGGCCTTTAAAACAGTGTCAAATGTGGTACTTCTAATACTGACTGGTGTCCTGCCTGTGGACTTGCTTGTAAGAGAAAGAGGCCCGGTTGCTGAAAGAACAAAAATGGGAAGACTCTCAAGTGAGGAAAGGAAGAAAATCAGATGGGACAATTTGATGATATTGCAATAAAGATGGGATAACACCAATAAAGGAAGAGTGACACATGAACTCTTACCACATGTAACAGAAAGAATCAAAAATAAATGGTTGACTATGAACCATTATAGTGTTCAGCTGTACACTGGTCATGCAAATTTTTAAGGTCAAGTTATGCGAAGTAGGCAAGAGACTGAAAGAATATGACCAGTGGCAGCAGGCAAATTGTGAAGACCCATGAGGTAGTACTTGGGTAAAGGCTTCATGTATGAAGTCTGAGTATCACTAATTGGCGAGGAGGGCAGGTGTTACTGAGAAAACTGGCAGAAATCAGTGTAATAGGAACAAGAAAGAAAAGACACTCGAAGAACAGGAGAGGAGAAAGTGCCGTGCACTGTTTTACTCATCAGAGTACGGTTACAGTGCGGGAGGATGGAGGGTGTGCTGGCCTTCAGGCAGTAAAACCTGCATACTTGTGGAAGGGTACCCCTTGCTGTACTTGTAGATCAGGCTGGGGTTTTGGATCTGGTCAACTCAGGCAAATCTGGGGCACCTGCGATGTGAGAGCGAGATCCCTCTCCGCCGCCGACTGGGCGGTCGTAGTGGCGGTATGCCGCAAGGCTAACAGCGCTACGTAAACATACAAAGTACATAACGATTAAGAAACTATGCATGTTACGTATACTGAACGCTGTAACTGTTTCCTTGCCTCGGTGCCTCGAGCGCTGAAATAATTGCAGTAATGCGAGACATTGCAGATATATATGTATACTCGTGTAGCATGTGCGCTGTAGAAGTGATGTGTTTACAGGGGGTGGTTACTACAGCGTGTCATGACGTCACGCCAGCTGCGAGTGCATCGAGCACTTCCCGTGCGACCGGTTGGAAAGTGAGCACGGAAGGAGGGATGAGGAGGAGAAAGGAAGAGATACCGGGCAGATAATAACACACCTGGGGGAGATATCTCCTTCCGCAACTTTCTACCTCGTGTTTGTGTTTACTTTCGTCCGCACACGTTCGGAGGCCTTGGCCTTCCCGAAACGAATCCGTTGGGAAGAAAATTCAAGGGTCTCCAGTGTGGCGAGAAAGGTCAAGAGCTCGTCTTTCTGGTGGTAGGTCGTGGGTTAGAGTCTCGCTTCTCCAATACGACGCACTGAGGGAATGCTTTGTTTAAGCTAACAACACATGTAAGATGCAAAGGAAAGCCAGAAGAAAAACTGTCGCGTTTAAAAGACAGTCAAATGGTTACAAGCATTTTTTTTTCAATGTGCTTGGTAATGTAAGAAGACGGGTGTTTTGGTTTCCACGTGAGTGGTTTCGCCTGCACATAGGATACAGAAGTAATTTCGAATGGGAAAAACTGCTGACTACGAAACACGTCATATATTTTTTAATTACGGCACAAAGGCAACACGACTATGGATGTTCTGCAACATTTGAAAATCTTTTTTTACAGAGTTATATNTACGGCACAAAGGCAACACGACTATGGATGTTCTGCAACATTTGAAAATCTTTTTTTACAGAGTTATATGGTGATCCGATGGAGCGGGTGAATAATATTGAAGAGATTTTGAGTGCGATCAAGCCGATCGCACTGGGGGTCATATGTACCTAGTACAAGGGGTGTGTTCGGTACCATCCTTACTTTACATCAAGTAGGAGCGTCACCCCTTCTTCCCCTGGATTGATAGGCAGCGGTAAATCACTTCCTTAGTTTGCATTAACTTATGTTAAAGTTCTTGCCTCATTATTTTAAAATATAAGACATTTTTTATAGGTATTTACGTACAATTCTTGAAAATAAATGCCTCGTGCATAACCGCGCGAATTAACACACGACACGTGGTATGGTTGAGACAGAGAGTGAAAATATCAAATTTAACGCATGTACCNTAACCGCGCGAATTAACACACGACACGTGGTATGGTTGAGACAGAGAGTGAAAATATCAAATTTAACGCATGTACCGTCACAGAAAATTTAAGACTTGTTCTCCCCCCTTCCTTTTCCCCCAAGCAAACCGACTTTGGAAGTAAGTCTGTGCTAAATTTGGGGGTAGTATTTGTTCCTTATCCCAAGTAAATATATGTACAGATCTCTAACACGAACCTTACCAATTTTAACCATTTTGTTATGATTATGACTAGCTTCGTTGCATCCAAAGAAATCAAGATTTTTATCATTGTTGTTATATTTTTAGTTTACTCTAATTCAGTGCGCAATAAGCTGCACCGAAACTAGCTAAGAAATGCAGTCGGTGCACGATAGCACGATTTTTCAATGCTGAGTAATGAGTCTGACTAATCATATACAGCTGGTGGCAAAAATTAAATTTTGATTATTCCTAATGCAGACGTACTGCCGCCGCGCATAGAGACATTTCGAACACAGTTTAATAGGCCCTTACACACTGTACGACNCCTAATGCAGACGTACTGCCGCCGCGCATAGAGACATTTCGAACACAGTTTAATAGGCCCTTACACACTGTACGACTATTTGTTGCATGTTCCTGGTGTTTCATTACATTCGTTTGCCTATCAGTATAACTCGATTGTAAGTAAATAATAGGAAAAACAATGTTACATCAAACAAAGTACAAACACTTCCAAGGAATGATCAGTTTTTTCAGTTATCAGCGTCACAACAGTACACATTAATATGACTTGTTTAATTGGACATCAGATGAACAGATNCCTAATGCAGACGTACTGCCGCCGCGCATAGAGACATTTCGAACACAGTTTAATAGGCCCTTACACACTGTACGACCATTTGTTGCATGTTCCTGGTGTTTCATTACATTCGTTTGCCTATCAGTATAACTCGATTGTAAGTAAATAATAGGAAAAACAATGTTACATCAAACAAAGTACAAACACTTCCAAGGAATGATCAGTTTTTTCAGTTATCAGCGTCACAACAGTACACATTAATATGACTTGTTTAATTGGACATCAGATGAACAGATACGCGGTACGGGACTCTGAAAAGACTGTAAACAATTTGGCACTGGAGTGTCTTAAAAGATGTCGATACCTGCCATCATGGACTTAGATATTTTTTGCCAAACTCTAAAATACAGACAATTCTTAAATATATTTACGGGGAAACGATTTTCGCGATTCCAGAATTCAGTACTCTACGTCCACATCTGCAGTTTAACTCAACTATTTGGTCCCGTGTCTCTGTGGGAAGACGTTGTGTTATTTTACTGGGTCAATCAGAATCAGGTTACTTCCGTCTTGGACGTCTGTCACTCACGCGTAGGCACTTAAGACGCGTGGCAGTTGAGACATTCGATCTTGAAAGAGGGCCTGAGCTACAGTGTTTGAAATACAACCATACGCGATCTCAGCGAAAATCGCGTGCCTGTATCCATTTTCACACATACTGAAGCAGGTATTGCGTATTGGTTGCTGCTATCACATCTGTTGTCGCCAGAAAACCAACTACTGACTTCCCGACAGTTACAAGTGAGAAAACAATAAATAAAAATGTGTATATAAAATTCAAAGAAAGTTTGGGAGGCAATTATTTATGCTGTGCTAGGACAAATACATCTGTAATAATTCTAAAATAGAACATGAGCAAGTAATAAAGGCTTCNCATCTGTAATAATTCTAAAATAGAACATGAGCAAGTTTGCCAATAGTAAATAGAGCTCCAGTAAAAAAAAAAAGTAAATGTAACTCAGGAAACTCGTCACCTTCGAAGACAACACTTGTTTTCGTTTTCCATCCCCGTATTTAGTACGTTTTCGTTTTAATGTGAAAATGGGCTAGAGACGTTTTCACGATAATTTTGGGGTATAAAAACCTGGGACTTTCAATACAACTTTACCTTTATTATTACACCGTAAAATAAAAGGGCCGCTACTGAAAGTCTCGTAAAGGCGAGTTGTTCACGAGAAGGTTACACGCCTGTTGTATTCTTACCGCAAGTAGAAGCTATGATGTATGTGATATGCGTACCTGTACTCCCCTTTGTGCTCCTCGCTTTAAGACCTCGCTGAATTGAGAGGTTTTAGTCGGCTATTTACAACGACGTCTTTAACGCCGAAGGTGAAATGAGGTGAGGATTGAGTAGCGGCAGAATGCAAGGGCTGGGGAAGCTGGAGTAAACCGAGAAAACCCGCCAGACTAAGGCAACGACCACCATGTTTCCCACACGTGAAAATCCGAGTGATCCGCCGTGAATTGAATTTGGCTTTGGTGGGAGGCAAGGATTCTGGCCAATACATCTTCGCAGCCTTTTTATGGGGGTTGTAAATTCTAAAAACGTCCTGGTAAACTGCAATATTAAGGAGAACTTCCGTCGCCATATTAGAGTACTGGATTTTATACATTCAAGAGCCAAAAAATCTAGTATAGGCGTGCGTATGCAAATAACAGAGGTATGGAACCAATCAGAGTAACGTGATGCGGTCGGCAGCTAGATTGGTTACTGCTGCTACAATGGCAGCTTATTAAGATTTAAGTGAGTTTGAACGTAGTGTTATAGTCAGCGCACGAGAGATGGGGCATAGCTTCTCCGAGGTAGCGATAACATTTGGATGTTGGCGTACGACCATTTCACGAGTGTACCGTGAATAACGGGAATCCGGTAAAACACCACATCTTCGACATCGCTGCGGCCGGAAAAATATAGTGAAAGAATGAGACAAACGACGACTGACGAGAATTATTAAACGTGACAGACGCGCAACCCTTTCTCAAATTGGCGCAGATTGGATTTGTGGACTTCCCTGCGGGATTCATGGTGTGAATTACCTCCTGCATACTTTCAGACATTAGTCGAGTCCATGCCACGTCGTCTTGTGGCAATTCTGCGTGCTCGGGGGGCCCTACACGATATTAGGAAGGTGTACCATTTTTTTTGGATCTTCAGTGTAGCTTGTTTTTTTTTTTTTTNGGGATTCATGGTGTGAATTACCTCCTGCATACTTTCAGACATTAGTCGAGTCCATGCCACGTCGTCTTGTGGCACTTCTGCGTGCTCGGGGGGCCCTACACGATATTAGGCAGGTGTACCATTTTTTTTGGATCTCCAGTGTAGCTTGTTTTTTTTTTTATTACAAAATCTTGAAATACATACATATATATTGTTTATTTGCGGTTACTTCTGACTTTTCTGAAGCCCTGCTAAANATTACAAAATCTTGAAATACATACATATATATTGTTTATTTGCGGTTACTTCTGACTTTTCTGAAGCCCTGCTAAAGTTATACTTTCAGGATATTTATCTACCCCATGCAAACAAAGCTTAATCAAGTCTATGAAATTACACCAAATGAGCACCGCATCGTATTCGTGCACACTCAATGTAAAACTATTTTGCAAAAGAACTAATTCTTATTAGGCATTACCATCACACATATTTTCTCACTATTCATTTCGTATACATTATAAATTAAATTTTGTAATTTGTAGTTAAAATATATATAAATAAAAGTTATATTCTGCCAAAATAGAAGGTATTTTTATGTTCTTTTGTGTTAACAGAAGTGTAAACGCTTGTTGTACATTACAAATTAAGGAAACAGTCAAAAACGTCACGTCAAAGTTTTGATTTTAAGAATGTAAAGAAACCGCGAATAGACTATACCAAACTTTTAAGACACAATATTAATTCTGCCAAAATTTGACAAAATCAATACTGTGATGTAAGTACGAGTTTGTAGTTTAGTCGTTATGCATGTACTGCTGTGTAAGATCAATAGTATATACAAGCTAGAAAAACCTAGGATACAATATACAGGAGAAGGTTCCTCTAAATTGCGTGTCACCGAGTCAAACAGAAGAGCAATTTCCGACTGTGGAAGCAGGCAATGAACGAACCTACTTCTGCTTGGNGCTACTTCTGCTCGGGTACGCAAAGGGACGCAAAGTTTTGTGTGTTACCACATTGTAAGGCAAGTTTGTAGAGTGTCATAGAAGGATGTCGAAGTTAAAGAACAGAGAACTTGGGAGATGGGAGGAAGAGCGGAAGTTAACCTGGAAACCCGGTAATCTTGGCACTAGAGCCCCGAGGGACCTTCACTTGCGGCAGGCAAGAGCGACCAAGGAGAAAGGGAGAAATTACGTGAGCAGCTGCAGGAGAGAAAGGGGAGGAAACAGGAGAGGGGGTNGCAGGAGAGAAAGGGGAGGAAACAGGAGAGGGGGTTCTACAAGCAACCTGCGCGATACGTTAGCACGTTAACTGGCAAGGCTTCAAAATGCATCTAAATAGTAATTTACTCAGGTTACGTATTTGCCAGATGTTATCCTAGTCCATGAGAGCTCAGTGAAAGCATGTACTGAGAACAAGTGCTTATTTTGGCCAACAAAATATTTGTTNTTATCCTAGTCCATGAGAGCTCAGTGAAAGCATGTACTGAGAACAAGTGCTTATTTTGGCCAACAAAATATTTGTTTTGTATACGGCCATTAATGTATTTAGTTGCCCCAAAAAAATATTTGGTGGAGTAAACAAAACTTTGATAGCAGCAAAATAATTTTTATCATCTAACAAAATACATGTTTGAATAAACAAAACCTCTGTGTTGGGCCAAATTAAATTAGGTTGTCAACAAAACATTCAGTGTAATCAACATTCAGTGTAATCAACTGTATTGATATGTTTGGCGACTCTTAAGATTGTCTTCGTTTGAAAATACAAATCGAGAATGCGTTTTTATTTTTGTGACAATTTGGAGAGTAGTGCTTATTAGTGCATCTATTAATGCTTAGTAATGGCATAAACATCCTAATAAAACAAGTTCAACAGAAAAAATTTGAAATATTTATTTGTACACGTTACCCAGTATTTGAAACATACGTGTGGTTTTTTGTGTGCGGGCGCGTGTGTGTGCACTATTAGGTGTATATTTACATGGGATGGACAAAATAATATGAACACCTGACATATACACAATATTTATTTATTAATAAGGTTTTAGGACACCATTTGCTTTTAGAACAGCTGCAATTCTTCGCGGAATAGATTAGTAGGGTGTCTGCATAGATTCCAACGGAATGTTACCCCATTCTTGTACCAAAACATCCGCCAATTGCTTCAATGATGTTGGAGATGGAAATCTGCTCATCACTCTCTGCTCTAAAACTCCCCATAACGGTTCAATTATGTTGAGGTCTGGCGATTGTTTGATGATATTCTGATGCTCCTCAAACCAAGACTGTGTGTGTGGGCGCATTATCATCTTGGAATCTGGCAGTGCTAGGCAGCAATATGCTAGTTATAGTAAGAACTTCATCATTGATGATGTAGAGATATTCATTCGCAGTAATCCGGCCAGTTATGTGAATGAGAGAACCAGCTGAATACCACGATATAGCTGCACAAATCATAACGGAACCTCCCCCATGCTTGACTGTAGGAAGCAGGCAGTCCGGATCGTAGGCTTCTTTTGAGGTTCTCCATACATAAACCTGGCTGTTTGTAGGAAACAATGTAAACGATGATTCATCGGACCATACCACATTCTTCCAATCATCAAGTGTCCAGGTTTTATGATCGTGGCACCACTTCTTTCGCAGCTTAGCGTTGGCTTCCGTTATAAAGGGTTTCGCAATTGCAGCCCTTCCATGAATGTTAGCTTTGTGGAGCTCCCGCCGTACTGTTTTTGTCGAAACAGTATTACTCAAGTGAGTGTTGAGTTCTGCTGTCACTTTTGCCGCGGTAGTTTTATGTTGTCTGGCCACAATTCTTTTTAATGTTCGTCGGTCTCTGTCAGTTAACTTTGGGTTTCGCCCACTATTCCTCTTCGCCGATGATGTTTTACCATGTTTTGTGTATGCTGTCATTACCGTAGCTACTTTCGCTCGTGAAACGTTAAACAGTTCAGCTGTTTTCGTCACAGACGCTCCCGCTAACCGAACACCAACGATTTGCCCTCTTTCGAAGTCTGACAGATCACACATTTCACCGATCGCTTGTTTTAACCGTCGCAGAAAAAAGCGTATAATACACTGAAATATAAACTACAAGACTTGGCACGTAAACTGTGCAATACATACGCGTTGCATTATTTACACGGAAGCAGTGTTGCCAACATTAATAAAATGTACTGTATTGCATGGTGTTCATATTATTTTGTCCATCCCCTGTAGGTGTATATCTATATAGGTTTGTATATATATCTATATAGGTATATATATAACGTAGTCACTTCAGTCGAAGTTGCTAGGGCGGAACGCTTAGTCGCAAGCGATCTCGACTCAAATCCCGGTCGGGCGTGTGATTTTTTTTTATATNCCATCCCCTGTAGGTGTATATCTATATAGGTTTGTATATATATCTATATAGGTATATATATAACGTAGTCACTTCAATAGAGGTTGCTAGGGCGGAACGCTTAGTCGCAAGCGATCTCGACTCAAATCCCGGTCGGGCGTGTGATTTTTTTTTATATNGGTTGCTAGGGCGGAACGCTTAGTCGCAAGCGATCTCGACTCAAATCCCGGTCGGGCGTGTGATTTTTTTTTATATTAACAGAAACGGGTATATGCAATTAGGGCCAAACAAATCTTTAGTTGCACCAACCAAATCTTTTTTGGAGTAAAAAAATAAGAATAACATAACAATTTGGTTTCAACAACAACATATTTCATTGTCCTTATACAAACAAGTATTTTGTTGGCTGAAACAAACCTTTCTCATAGTGTGCATTAAAGAACCTAATTAAAAAAAATGCAAACTTTAGAGCAATTCTGTGTTAAGCTCTTGTAACATTCTTTTAGCCTTCATGTTAATCCTTTTAGGTAGTATTTCGCACTACCACGTAATTTGCATCTGCATATTGATAGTTGCCATCTATTCGACNTGTTAATCCTTTTAGGTAGTATTTCGCACTACCACGTAATTTGCATCTGCATATTGATAGTTGCCATCTATTCGACCTATACAGTATCGATTTTCCGTTCCACAGTTTTTATATCGTTCTTGTATGAAAACAAAGGTTTTTCTCTATTAAACTATTCATCCATTAAAATTCAGTGTAAACAAATGTTTACGTAANCTTGTATGAAAACAAAGGTTTTTCTCTATTAAACTATTCATCCATTAAAATTCAGTGTAAACAAATGTTTACGTAATGCACTGGAAGATTATTTTTTGCCGGTACTGTACACTGTGAGGACCAATGCCCAATGATCTTCCCTGTGGTAAGTGATTCATAAACTGTGCTACTTTTATAGTTTATGAATGGTTCATTTAGCATAACACAAAGCATACGTCTCAATAGTTGTGATAAATGATAACAAAACAAGTGTTGCGTCGGCGTGAGTACAGCACACGTCAAAATATTCCGTAGTTGCAAAAGATGGAACTACAAATAAATGAGGGTCTGAAATCTTTGCATAGTAGTTGCAACAAAAATTTTTTTTAAATAAACGCAGAGATATAGAATTAAGCTTCCTAAAATGTTTAACACTATATTATTACAAGCTTCTGATGTATAACGCTTGGGCTTGTTTAGTTTCGCGTTGCTTCATTAGTTAAAACATTGTTTTTCAGATTTAGTCTTATTGTCGTTATTGTGAATAGTGTCAAAGTTCTAATGGAGTGAAAGCAGTNAAAACATTGTTTTTCAGATTTAGTCTTATTGTCGTTATTGTGAATAGTGTCAAAGTTCTAATGGAGTGAAAGCAGTTCATTCAATTTTTTTCGAGATTCTCTGAGGAGTACCCAAGAACACCGGGGTGCAACTTTCGCATATGAAATACCACTACTAATACGTTATCTCCACACACAACCAGGGACGCAGCAAGACACTCAACTAGAAGGAATAAATCCATGTCACTGAATATAAACTAGCAAGTGCTAACAAGCTGAAAAATAAATATATTCGGCTGACCATTAAACCGAAGGTATCTGAAGATACGCTACTTGGTGTTTTACGCTAGATAAATACGATATACATAGTAGGAAGCATAATAAGACAGAAGGGAATTGACTGCACGTATGAGAGGTATGTCATGGCAGACTATCGAAGAAACGTTAACAATCGAGCATCATTAAATATAATATTGATTTTTCTATGCCATCATATAAATGAGTTATAAATGTTACCCTGCAACAATTTAGTTTTAAACTACAATGTATGGAATTATTTCACGCATGAACCTGCATAAGTAGATATGCATATCATATTAAACATTCCGAAGCACATTGTCGCACATCAAGTACCACAACATACGACCCAGTCAGTCATCATCCACTCTCAAGGGGAGAGTTCTCCGCCATCTTGCATTTGCGTATACTCTTCCACAACTTTATCTCCACAATATATATTTAAAAACGAAGCTTGTCAACGCACAGGGAATATCTCAATAGTTATTTCGATATCCAAATTATTTTTTACATGTTACTTATTTCACATCTATAATTGTAACCAAAGATCCTCTAATTATTTAATAGCTTTTGTTGCACGTGGAGAAAAACGAATATAACAGTGCAGACTTGAAAAAATAATGTTAATTACTTTTCTAAGTCATTTCAAACTTTGATTTTTAAATTCTGTTCATAAAGTTTGATTACGACAATTTGCGAAAAAAAAAAATGCAGAATGGATGGTATCCATTTACCTTAACGAAGCGTTACCTCGACTTCGACACGCGTAAGTGTGTACGTGTATGGCGAGAGTCGTACCTCCAGTGAACTTGCGAATGCACTTTTCACTTTATATTCTGACATGTGACTGCCCCCTTGAAATTTCACCGTTTTGGACCGGCACTCTCGTATACTTAAATATGACAATTAAAATAAATAAAAAATAGCTGCGTTAACGGTGAGGTAACTAGCAACTAGGCCAAGGTATAGACATTGCGAAAGTGGTGTGCGTGTGTGTATTGTTGTAGTAGACAGTGTCGAAACAGCGGACAGCCTTGCCCTACGGCGCGTCGAACATCAGATTTGCTCACGCAGGTTGCGAAATAAAGGCGACCTTGGACCACATGGAGCCCGTGCCCACGAAACTACGACTTCTTCAGGAGAGACGTCCTCAACTCTTGCGAAGAGGAAGGCATGCGAAGGAAAAAGAAAGCTGTAACCTACTGTACAGGAAGTCCGGTGTCTCGCATCTTGATGGCCTTGAGCGAGACTTCAGTCTGCAGGAATCTTCAAATTGATATGCGTCTGTTCCCTCCGGCGAAAGTCAGCTCTCCAGTGAACCTGCAAACGGAACTAAGAAATATTAAATACAGTACTGCAAGATGACGTTTCGTTGATCAGTAGTGATATTTTGACCATGAGAAGCTAAACCATTTCCTGCTATCTACTGTTACCTCTGACATGTATTATGTATGTTTAATGTTCGTCGTCTTCGAAAGTGCGGAACCGTTTCATATAGAAGTTAATGTACGAGTAATACTCCCACAGTCGATAAGTTCTCGGGGGTCGCGGTGGTGTAATGGTTAGACAACTCGCCTCCCATATGGGCGAACTGAGTTCGATTCCTGGCAAGGTCTCTCAGGATTATCGAATGGTGTGAATTGTGTCTGAAGATGACACTGGTAAGTGGGTTTTCTCGGGATCTCCCGTGTCACCCACTCTTGTATTTCAGCGCTGTTCCATACTCATCTCACTTCACCCTTATCGGCATTCAAGACCCAATGTTAAGAACCGCCCAAATATCTCTAATAAGTTCGCGGACTGACTGGTCTTTAGGTTGTAAGCAGACACGTATCACAAACACTTCCAATAAGTTCGTGGACGGGCACCTCGAATGTTGGCAACAACAATTGCACAGTGTCGATTTTGTTATAAGTATACTGCAAGTAAAAGTATCACCATACTAGTTTAAAAGTACCGCTCAATGTAGTTTGAGTTTATATCGTATGGTTGAGCACAGATGCCAAAGAAGATCTAATTACGGTGGGTTCAGGACCACGTAGTAAATGATCACATGCTCATGCACGTGTATTATGACGCGAACCGTAGTTTACCGGCCTTCTTGCGAGCACGGTCGTCGAAAACGCATAATCGATCGTGTTACATCGTGCGGCAGCAAGTCAAGTGCTCCGAGTGCGGCCAATGACATATTACGTTATTCGAATTGAAAAAAGTTACACATAGGGACAGAAAATTTCGCAAAAAAATTTCAGGACAAGCTAGACTCCTCCAAACATGTATGCGTTAAAGTCACTTTTACAGTTTGATCACAGTTTATACCACAGGCCCTCGAGGACAATAACAAACCTTTAAGGTTGAATGGAAGGAAAACTTAGTGTTATTCTGCCTCAAGATATGGCATTGCTTATATCAGCTACAGAAAGTGTAACCCTTGTAGGTAGGCAACCAGCTATTCTCAGACCGTTTTATACCTCCTTGGGAGGGGCAGGAGGATGGCAAGACGAGAAAGCCAGGTGCCCCTGGGATAATGAACTATCGCTCAGCAGCTTATCGCCTCTTCGATTTCCACACAGTTGTGAAGCACTGTACTGGATTCTGTTGTATGCAGAACAGTAGAAGCATTTTGCTTCCTTTCGCATGTCTGAAGATTATTTCACAAATATTTGCTAGTTCTTCATATGCCATAAAATGAAGGTTATTCAGCAGTACAAATAAATTGCCGATTGTAAATCAGTGTCATAGTTCAACAAATGAGAGATAAAGTCTGAAAATTTTTCGTCGTGGTGAGGGACATTGTACTGATGGCACCGAGCTTCGCGTCTAACTTCTTACTTATTGCTTCCAGCGCGGTCGTGTCATTAAGGCGACTGCCTAGTTTCTCTCGCCCACATCGTTCGAGGCTTTGTCATTAAGGAGACTGTCTAGTTTCGCAGCGAGACCGCTAACTTGATCGCCTACATCGTTAATTTTCTTCTCCATAGCTGCAAACTCACCACCTAACATACCGAGTTTCCCTACATCGCCGGATATGTTGCTCAGCTGGGCGTCCAGCTTGGTGTACAGTACGTTCGTGTTGGCGAACAGACAGCCCTCCATGGCGACGAGCTATTGAGTCACCATGGCACCCATTGAAATGGAATGCTAGAGCATGACATTTAACTTGCCATCTAAAGCATATCTCTTGGGATGTGCCTGCCCATCCCCTGTGAATGCGAGAGCATGAAGTTGTGCTCTACCCATTGCATCACCATAGCACTAATTGAAATGGAATGCTCGAGCGTGAAGTCCCGTAGCCCGAGGCAGACGTCTCTCTTGGAACACATCTGCCCTCATCTGTGAATGCGGGAGAGCGAAGATTTAACATGCTCTCTACCCATTGCATCACCGCGGCACCCATTGAAATGGAATGCTAGAGCGTGACGTCCCATAGCCTGTGGCAGGCGTTTATCTTGGCACATGTCTGCCCTCCCCTGTGAATGCGAGAGCATGAAGTTGCGCTCTACCCATTGCATCACTGCGGCATCCATTGCAATGGAATGCTAGAGCGTGAAGTCCCGTAGCCCGAGGCAGGCGTCTCTATCGGGACATGTCTGCTCTACCCTGTGAATTCGGGAGTGCGATGTTTTAACATGCACTCTATCCACTATGCTACTGCGGCCCCCATTAAAATGAAATGCTAGAGCATTACATTTAACTTGCCATCTAAGATATCTCTCTTGGGACACGTCTGCCCTCCCTTGTGAATGCGAGATTGTGAAGTTGCGCTCTACCCATTGCATCACCGCGACACCCTTGCTATGGAATGTGAGAGCTTGAAGTTCCGAAACTATGTCTTGGCAGGTGTCTCTGTTGGGAGCCGCCGTCGGTGCGTGCACGCAAGAGAATGGAGTTGCGCTCTACCCATTGCATCACCGCGGCACCTTTGCTATTGATTCGAGAGCGTGAAGTTCCGTAGCCCGAGGCTATGTCCTGGTCTTGGGAAATGTATACCCTCCCCTGTGAATGCGGGAGCGCGATGTTTTAACATGCACTCTATCCACTATGCTACTGCGGCCCCCATTGAAATGGAATGCTAGAGCGTGACATTTANTTTAACATGCTCTCTACCCATTGCATCACCGCGGCACCCATTGAAATGGAATGCTAGAGCGTGACGTCCCATAGCCTGTGGCAGGCGTTTATCTTGGCACATGTCTGCCCTCCCCTGTGAATGCGAGAGCATGAAGTTGCGCTCTACCCATTGCATCACTGCGGCATCCATTGCAATGGAATGCTAGAGCGTGAAGTCCCGTAGCCCGAGGCAGGCGTCTCTATCGGGACACGTCTGCTCTCCCCTGTGAATTCGGGAGTGCGATGTTTTAACATGCACTCTATCCACTATGCTACTGCGGCCCCCATTAAAATGAAATGCTAGAGCATTACATTTAACTTGCCATCTAAGATATCTCTCTTGGGACACGTCTGCCCTCCTTTGTGAATGCGAGATTGTGAAGTTGCGCTCTACCCATTGCATCACCGCGACATCCTTGCTATGGAATGTGAGAGCTTGAAGTTCCGAAACTATGTCTTGGCAGGTGTCTCTGTTGGGAGCCGCCGTCGGTGCGTGCACGCAAGAGAATGGAGTTGCGCTCTACCCATTGCATCACCGCGGCACCTTTGCTATGGATTCGAGAGCGTGAAGTTCCGTAGCCCGAGGCTATGTCCTGGTCTTGGGAAATGTATACCCTCCCCTGTGAATGCGGGAGCGCGATGTTTTAACATGCACTCTATCCACTATGCTACTGCGGCCCCCATTGAAATGGAATGCTAGAGCGTGACATTTAACTTGCCATCTAAGGCATCTCTCTTGGGACATGCCTGCCCCCTCTCCTGTGAATGCGAGAGCATGAAGTTGCGCTCTACCCATTGCGTCACCGCAGTGCCGCCCCCCTTGGTATGGAATGCAAGAGCGTGAAAGCCCGTAGCCCGAGGCTATGTCATGGCGCCTCCTAGGTGTTGACTCTCTGTATGCTTTACAATATAAACATTTCAATCAACATTTAAAAAAAAAAGACAAAAAAACTTTAAGATACATTTTTACAGTCTACATTGGCCATGCGTTCGGCGCCGATTTTTTTCAACCAGTACGCAGTGTCGAAAACCGGACGTGCAGTCAGCCAGGAACAGATCCGAAAGCCCGTCGTGCAGCCTACAGAAGTGTTCGCTCGCCGACAGAGGTGATTTACTTACATTGTCGACGCTGCCTGATGTTTTAGAACAGCGCAACGCTGACAGAGGGAGAGATGTAGATTGCCATGATTTTATTAAAAAGAATTATTTGAATGTTATCAGTTTGCTTATTTTTTCAGCGCTGACAACAAGCCGCACGGCGCTGACCCCCGCTCACCTACAGAAGTGGGTTACTAACATTATTACCGCAGACTCGTGTTTCAGTACATCGTACCGCCAGCCAGGAACATCGCCGAACACATGTCGTGCAGTCAACATGTCGTCGCTTTTACTCTTGCTTTCGAAAGCAGTCAGGCAATCATATAGTGACTCTGTTTGAATCCTCTTTTCTTTATAATTTATAAAATTATTTTAATAAAATGCATTGTATAAATTTTTTTTTTTTCTAGATTTCCTTTTATTTGTTAGCTTTCCTTAGAGATAATTAAAAACCATCATGCAGCAACCTAAATACGCTTCACATTTGTACGCAGTCAGTTTAATAATATTTTGAGTGAAAACGTTTTCTTACTAGACGTTTTAATTAATTATAAATAAAGTATTGTAATTTATATTTAAAATATAAGTAAAATTTTATTTTAACCAGAAGTAAAAACACATTTATGTTAACATAAGTATACAACACTTGTGATAGGTGACATATTCAGAAAACAAGCAAGCACGTCATACATGGAATGATTTCACAACTGTTTGGTTTTAAAAGTGTGAGGATACTGCGAATAGACTATACATTTAGTTTCCTAATAATATTACGTTTTTGCTTAGCAGATGCATGAATAAAGTGATCAGACACTTGTAATTTTTTCATATAGCGGATGAATACAAAACTAGGAAAAAGTATATCTTAATCAAAGCTTTCAGAAGTGCTAAATAAACCGTAAACAGCCCAGTCATTGGGTCGATAGCATCGTGCCGGGGTGGCCCCGCCGGGAATCGAACCTGTTTTGCCTTGGTGGGAGGCAGGTAGTCTAACCACTACACCACCGCGGCCCCGACAAGCTAGAAAGTTATCCAACTAGATAATTACCAGTTCTGATGGGTTCTGTCCACGTTCGGCGCCGAGCGCTAGTGCTGGAATGCATGGGTGCACGATCTGGGAACTATCATGATCGGCGCCGAGCGCTAGCGCTGGGATATATGGGTGAGCGATCTGGGAACTATCATGATCAGCGCCGAGCGCTAGTGCTTGTGTGAGGAATCTGGGAAATATTTATGATGACCTTGGCGGGCGTTTCATTCGGGACCCGGGTGTTTTTATCCTGGAGCTGCTTGACGCTGTGTGTTTAAGGAGAACAAACCATGACAATTTTTTGGCGGAATTCGAGTAATTTTTAAGGGAAAACGGGAAATTTTAGGCAAAATGAGGAATTTTTTTTTTGGGAAAAATCTACCTATTTTGAGCGAAAAACAGGTACAAATGAAATTTTTTTGGGACCGAGATGCTGTCTTATATTGTCAATAGCTCCCTGCTCCCTCATTCTAGCCAGGTGGCGTGGAACCGGTGTTTTATAGCTACTTAAGATTGCTGGTATTGCTGTTGTATTATACTACTAAAGTGCGCGATTCGTGTTTTATTTTTCAAATTTATAGATAATCTCACAAATATTTCTAAACTTGTTAAACTCATAATTTAAATTTATACACTGTTCATATAAAACGCATTAAAAGTATCTCACTTCGAGAATTCTATTTTATATAACTTAATTTTTGTTCTTACAGGAAATTCGCCTTTAAAAGTCATTTTCATTGTTTCTTCAGCAGAAATTTTCAATTCATAAGTGCTTTTAAACCTGTTAAAAATATTTACTGCATATTGCCATTTTTCTGCATTATCTTGTGAGGTAACTTGGTCGCCAGCATAAAAAAAAAGAATTTAGGCATAGGTTTTTCGCAAACATGAAAACAAATGATTTTAACATTCTAAACATGACGACGACATATATTTTAAAAAGTGTTAGAGGAAGGCCTTTATTAGTGTTAATATGTTCCGTTTGTTGACAGTTTATTTTCAGAAACACAGTGGTCCCAACATAAAGCCATTTAATATAAAAGGGGATATCCAAGTCACTTCATTAGTTTGAGAAAATCCTAGATGTGTTTCACAATTTAATTCCTTCTTTCTTAAATTATCCATTTTATTATGAAGACACTTGCATTGAATTATAGCTCTATATTCGTTTTAGAGGCCGAACCTTGAGAAACTATACGTCTATATAATTTATGATTTCGCCCTGTAAACAATTTTCTTTGCAGAGTGACGACCTCCTAGCCGCGGTGTCCGCAGGTAGTCCGCGACTACTTTCTGTTTAGTATGTTCGAGAACATAGTAGATAGAGTAACGTCCGTTATTAAAGTAAAATTAATATTTCAGCATGAGCGGAGTTCGGGTTAGATTTATTACAATTTATCCTAAATTAATTTAAAATTCATGCTTTTTTTTTGTGTGAGTTGATGGTTGCGGAGTAACCAGGATTCTTACTCCCATTCAACCTTAAGGAAAACGCCACATAATACGGGCTGCCTGTTTGGGGTAGAACTGGCCACTGACTGGGGAAAACGCAACGAACAAAGGGTTGACGCTTGAGTGTGAGTAGGACGTTGAAGTATACCGTACATGTCATTACACCTGCGGAACTTTCCTGCCCCTTGTTATATACATTTTCCGTTATATAAAGATTTCCGCATTCTTTGAAGACATTAGAGACTAATGTCACCAGTAGTTTCCATGAAGTTGACTGGGACGCAGTATTACGGCGGCAGCATTCAAAATGTAATTTACTCAAACGGACGTGTTACATTGTTTGACACCTGCAAAATTCGCGTTATTATTTGACGACAGGCTGAAATCAAATTTTTTTTTGTGTTGTTTCACTGTTCACAATGGCAGACAACTTGTGTAACTAGTCCCAAAGTCACTTTGGGCAAATAGTAGAGGCTCAGCGGTTGTGTAATTGCCAGTAACCAATGAAATCACAAAAAATTCTCAAGTAAGTATATGACAGTGAAATTTCACGTGGTACCGAATAATAATGCGAATTTTGCACGTATCTATAGATTGAGTATTATGCAACGTGAACACTTGATTGAAACACTGTCAACTATATGACCAATAGAACGATGTTAAATGGGAATACTGAGACCAACAGAGGTAACTTTCCTGCTGTAATACAGAGAGGAGAAACACTGTTTATCTGTCTTAAATATTTTGTAAATATTTGCCGACCTTAAAGCGTTAACTCGCATTATGGAGGTCGTGTGTTTTACTTGTGTTTTTGATACCCTTTGCACGCCTTGTAAATTCCTAAACCATCGCGTTAAGCTCCTGATAAGCCTATACGCGCGGCAGGAAATAACTAATGTTACTTTGGTTTTTAACATTACTATTTTCGATATTAGTATATTGCGTTCTTTACTTAAGCTATACTCAGCAATTTTCGGCCTGTGTGAGCGGTACTCTTAACAATTCGCAATCTATAAAACTATCCTAAAGTTCAAGACAAGCTTAATGTAAGTCACTTTCAGCCAACGCTGCAAGACAACCAGGACTAGTTAGTTGCAATATAATGTTTTTAATGTACACGTATTAACATAGTTCACTTTATTCTATATTTTGTTTAATGATCTAATAAAAATTACAATAAAATTGTACATTTAAAATTTTCGTAATACTCTAATAAAAAGCATGTCTTGTAATGTTTGTAACGAGCGAAATAATATTTTAATTTTGAACAGGCAACTCTTCACTGCAATGTCTGGCAGTCAAACACAGTACTATTATCACGTTCAGAATATACTGAACCAATAAGACGGTGATATAGGTGGGTGTTTACCGATTTCCATCACCCTGAATGTTCTCAGATGGAAGATATCAAATCAGACTAACACTGTGTATGAATTTGTTATTTCATCCCTCGTAGATTCTGAAATTTTGCAAATAACTCATTTTAATTTCCAATCTTAAAAGGCGTGTCTCGCTCTTAATAGCCACGTAATTTCATAGGATGATTATGTTATATACCCCATTTTTCATAACAAATTAACTCACAAAACGTATATGTGAAGTTGATAATAGCTTTATATATGTTATTTTAAGTCGATAATATTAAAACAAGCGTTTTCGTGATCTTNTATATGTGAAGTTGATAATAGCTTTATATATGTTATTTTAAGTCGATAATATTAAAACAAGCGTTTTCGTGATCTTTCTTCGGTAAGGAAACTTCTAAGCAAATATATTTAAGTAGTGTAGGGACAAAAATTACACTAGTTACGCACGAAAATGATAGGGTCAGAGTTGAAATTTATGTAGAAGCGAATTGCCGATGGAAAGGCTCTACGATCGTTCAGTGTTTTGCTCGTAAATGCTATGATGAGGCATGCATGATGTTTGTGCCTCGGGCGCCTTTAGAGCTCCCGCATTCTCGGACATGCCAAATACGCTCTGGTTCGCGGCAAGATGTGAATGCTTGTCTTGCTCCGCCCGCCTCCCATCGACTAACTGCCCAATAAACGCAACATTCATTCACAAGTACACTGCAGATTTGAATGAGTTGAGTTGAGAGATTTGGGCGGCTCTTAACAACGAGGTCTTGAGAGCCGATGAGGGTGAAATGGGGAAAAAATGGAGCAGCGCTGGAACGCAAGGATGGGGGGTACGGAAGATTCCTGAGAAAACCCGTCAACTAGCGGCATCGTTCTGCAAAAATCCGGGAGTGACCCGGCAGGGTTTTGAACCCGGTTCGCCTTGGATGTACACTTATAAAAATCCCAGTATGTTGGAATTATTTCCTTTGTCAACCACTGCAAAATAATCTGTTATCACGATAGTTTCTGCAATTACAGTCACTACAATTCCGCACCGAGAGAGGTGGCGCAGTGGTAACTCACTAGACTCGCATTCGGGATGACCCAGGTTCGATTCCCGGTCCGGCCATCCCGATTTCGGTTTTCCATGGTTTCCCGAAATCACCCCAGGCGAATGCTTGTATGGGTTCTTAACAAAGTGCATTGTCGATTTCTTCCTAATCCTTCTCCAATCCCTCTTATCTGTGCAAATTGCACAGTTTATAATGACGTCTCACTCTACAAGACGTTAGGCCCAAATACCTACCTACCAATATTCCGTCTTGCCAAGTTAAAAAGGACATGTTCCCTTCTGTGTAGATATTTGTTCACTGGCTTGCCGTCACCAACGAAGATCGCAGCTAAATTTTCCCACAATCAATATCATATTGATTTAAGTATATTGCAAGAATCGTTAGTTTAATTATGTAATGTATGGAACTTAAAAAACATCAAAGTAACAATGACGTTATATATAGGGGTGCGCTTATTCTTGAGGAACAAATGAGATTTTAATTGCAGTCGTTGTGAATAAACTCGGGTGTAGGCCGTAACGTGCAGATATGGCATAATTATTTTCATTTTAATTTAAAAAGTATTATCCCAAGAGGGGTTGTTTCGTGTCATATTGAATTTGTTTTTTTTTCTCCNATTTTCATTTTAATTTAAAAAGTATTATCCCAAGAGGGGTTGTTTCGTGTCATATTGAATTTGTTTTTTTTTCTCCAAAATATCACAGTAAAGAATTTATTTTAGATTTTGCTTAGCACACTTCATGGAATCGATTTGTTAATGGTTTGTTTTTCTCTTATCACTTCTATAGTAGTTCGTATTTTTTTTCTACTCAGCTGTTACCTCTCAGAAAGTAATGAAGGCAAGCAGAGAAGCTGAAAAAAAATTCACAAACTTCCGAAAGTTATATATGTGCCCTGTCGGGTCAAAAATGTTGATACGACCTCTGAAACAAAAGACATAGCGAGAAAACTTCTGAATTCCAGATGAAAGGAATCAATCCCCCCGTTAACAGTGAGACAGCTGCATCATGTCCCATCAGCACTGTCCTTGACCATCTTCGCCCTGGCTGCCTCGTGACGAAGCAGTTGTTGCGCAGTCCTACGCGAAGGCGGACTCTTGTAGTTTACACGTATGGCTGCGGCCTCCTCCTCCCCCATCCTAGTTTGATAGAAATACACAGGACCCCAACTGACGCTGACCCTAGGTTGCTCAAGTGTGTTTTCCCTGCAATTAACGTCTAGTGTGAGCTCAGGCCCCGTGCTATATATACCTACAGGCACGTCATTAAGGACATATTTCATAATAATTTTTATTTCATTATCTGAAAGTGATTCATGAAAGGACCACATAAGTGTAAATATTTGTAGTGTACTGATTATAGTTTTCAAAATATAGCACCGAAAAGTTAAAAATTTCAGAATATGTTTGTCTATTTCTATGCTCCTAAATAACTTTACCAAATAAATCACATTTCATGTAATCTATATCATATNTTTCATAATAATTTTTATTTCATTATCTGAAAGTGATTCATGAAAGGACCACATAAGTGTAAATATTTGTAGTGTAATGATTATAGTTTTCAAAATATAGCACCGAAAAGTTAAAAATTTCGGAATATGTTTGTCTATTTCTATGCTCCTAAATAACTTTACCAAATAAATCACATTTCATGTAATCTATATCATATACACAACATATTAATTAAGTATTAAGTATAGTTAACAATGGGTATTCGGGCACTGTTATGCTGAATCTCTTTTAAAATATGTATTGACGTTTTTGGCAACACATTTTTATTCGTCCAAGTAAAACAAATAAGTGGGTCTATATTAAAATAGATTCACGACGTTAGTAGCGGAGCGCCAATTGTTAAATACCCTTGATACTTAATAAGTATGTTGTGTTTATTATATTGATCACATGACATATTATTTATTTGGAAAAGTTAATTAGGAGCATAGAAACTTGGGCTACCATATTCCGAAATTTTCTACTTTTAAGTTTATATTTTGAAAACTATAATAATTACATTACAATTATTAAAATTTATGTGGTCCTTGTATAAATCACTTTCAAATAACTAAATAAAAGTTTATCGAGAAATATGGCATTAAGGTCAGAGATTATTCACAAAAAGATTTCGAGGCAAAATATAATTCAGAAAACTTTTGCGTCATCATTCACGATGGGCTGAATATCTTTCGGCACGTGTAAACATCTTGCTCGCGAATCACGGAATTTCAGTATCAAAGGCGTTGGTCGAATGCAAAAATTTCTTCTCTTGCAGACAGCAGCCTATGAGAAGTAGCTGCTGTTGCAAGCGTATACAGGTTGCCAGGAGAATTGCGAATACGGACTGCACCATAATAATGTGTGATCAACACTAAGTAGGAAATGTTATTTGGTAGAATGCATAAGACCCTTCGTTTACGAGAAAAACCACATAAAAGGTCCAGAGACCATTGTTGCAAGCATGTAGTATTCCAATTAGATCAAGGTGGGGTGGTGTGGCAATGTTGCAACTAATGTGTCGGTCGTAAGGGATGCAGTGAGGGACGAGCCGAGCTCAGTAGTCCCAAGGAAGTTATGGAGTTCACATAGTAAGTACTGGGACATGGCAGTGGCCATTGGTGCATCCGGGGGCCAAGCTCCGTGTATGCTACACTGAAAAGACAAAAAAACTGGTATGGGCGTGCGTATGCATATAACAGAGGTATGGAACCAATCAGAGTAACGCGATGTGGTTGGCAGCTAGATCAGTTACTGCTGCTACAATGGCAGGTTATCAAGATTTAAGTGAGTTTGAATGTGGTGTTATAGTCGGCGCACGAAAGATGGGACATAGCATCTCCGAGGTAGCGATAACATTTGGATGTTGGCGTACGACCATTTCACTAGTGTACCGTGAATATCGGGAATCCGGTAAAACATCACATCTTCGACATCGCTGCGGNCCATTTCACTAGTGTACCGTGAATATCGGGAATCCGGTAAAACATCACATCTTCGACATCGCTGCGGCCGGAAAAACTTCGTGAAAGAACGAGACAAACGACGACTGACGAGAATCATTGAACGTCACAGACGTGCAACCCTTTCTCAAATTGGCGCAGATTGGATTTGTGGACTACCCTGCAGGATTCATGGTGTGAANCTCTTCAGTGTACATGCATCCAACGTGCGGAGAAGTGCATTGCTATGGGCAGAGCAAACTTAAAGCATCTATTATGACGTTTAGACGTTTTGTATGCTGATGCTGTTTGCTGTGCTTAACGTGAAATAAAGTGATTTAATATATTTTAATGTCGTTTTTCTCGTAAACTAAGGGCCTTATGCTTTTTTACCAAATATTTTTTTCTACTTAGTTTTTATCACATATTAGTGTGGTGCAGTCCGCATCCGCGAATTACCTGACAACCTGTAGTGATGAAATGTATGTGTGTTTATATGAATTCGCGAAAATTCATTTCAATAGCAAAGTCTTTAGTAAGAACAAACACCGTACAACGAGAGAAATATTGCGGGTATTTAAGATCGATAATGTGAAATTACGGAATGTGTATTATGTGCTGCGTTAAATTGAAGCCAATAAACCTCCCCGCCCCCAAAAATGTCTTCTGGGAGTCCGGTCCCTCTTAATATATGGCCAGGCCCACAAGAAGTAAATCATTGAGAAGCACAAACAACCCATAATCAGAAATACTGCTGATATTTTAGGTTAATTGCATGAGTTNTCAGAAATACTGCTGATATTTTAGGTTAATTGCATGAGTTAGGTGCTCTTTTATGTATTTGGTATTAAATCCGAACCAATGATCACAGCCCTCTACCGGCAAATATTCTACGTAAATCGGAGCCCATGGCGATCTTCTGCATTTGTATAGCCATTAGGAAAATCAGTAAGATAAAAAGTATAGGTGAGTGTTTGATGTCTAATTACGGTTAAGTGGAGCCGTAAGCGGTCCGGTAAGCACGAGCCACTGAATAAAGGTAAGGCAGACCGACTGCTCTCTTAGGTGCATCGGCTCTCAAGACCTCGCTGTTAAGAGCCGCCCAAATCTCTCCACTCACCCACTCTTAGGTGCATGTCATTGAAATTATCTTACGAATTGTCCGCAGAATCGACAAAATCATGTTATTAGACACATTATAACAAACTTCNGCCACTGAATAAAGGTAAGGCAGACCGACTGCTCTCTTAGGTGCATCGGCTCTCAAGACCTCGCTGTTAAGAGCCGCGCAAATCTCTCCACTCACCCACTCTTAGGTGCATGTCATTGAAATTATCTTACGAATTGTCCGCAGAATCGACAAAATCATGTTATTAGACACATTATAACAAACTTGAGCGCTTTAACATCCATATTAATTTTTCATATCGTGTGTTGAAACAGAGTATTTTTTTTTCCTGACAAGTAAGCCNGAGCGCTTTAACATCCATATTAATTTTTCATATCGTGTGTTGAAACAGAGTATTTTTTTTTCCTGACAAGTAAGCCTACTTATGCTGAATAATTTGCAATAACTTACACCATGGAACATATGAGAAGTGCCTTTGCCGGTCCATGGCGCAAACAGTTATGAAATGTTTCTGTGCCAGTATTTGGCAGGGAAAGGGACTGACTTGATTGGTTGTAGCTTCTGACCTTGCAAAGTACCGAATATGACACATATCAAACATGAACGAATATATTGAGGGGTTAATATATCGAACCACTACAGGTCAGGAAGAGTGTGCCAAATTTGTAAAAACAGGTAGACAGTGTGATAGCATCTAATATCAAAGTGACGTTCTGTTAAGTTATTAGAACTCAGAAATTTGGTTTTGTGCATTTGACATGTGTTATCTTCGCAATATTTTATGTACAGTTGAGGCAGCAAATATCTAGCAAACCTTCCTCACTCGCAGCATTGGTCAAAAGTACCGAAATACACCTGTATTAATCGTCAGCTTCGTAGAAAATCTGCGTGGGAAACGCTGAACCAATTTCGGTGCGGTTCCCGGCGAAGCGATCTGAGGGAATCCCGTCATCCGGGCTGGTATAGTCGGTTCATGACTGGAAGAGACTTTCTTGAAGCCCTGCTAAAGATCTACTTTCAAGCCCATTTCGTATCCTTCTGCCAAACGGTAAACAAACATTGCCATGTGGCAGTCACATGGCAATGTTTACGTGTAATGTTTACATTCCACTGTGTGTGTGTGTACATGTGTTCGTACATGCACGTACCCATCATAAAAGTAATGTATATATTATTAATGGATATTCCACAAGCGTAAAGTTTTTAATCTTGAGAATTCCACACAAAAGAATATGTGTGATGCAAGCGAAAAACATTTCATTATATACACCCAAAATGTGAGTATTAAAAATTAGATGTTTCGTGTGCGTGCCTGTATATATCTCTCTCTCTCTCTCTGTGTGTGTGTGTGTGTGTGAATAGGTTTGATTTTGACTGGAGGATTGGGTGGGGAAGAAAAACTTTCACTTTGATTACATATTATAGACACAATACTTTGCAATGAAATGTGTCAACATTCAAGGAGTCCATCCAACAACATTAACATGGCAACGCCAATCTCTCATAAGCCCCCGGATGGCCGTGCTGTAGAGAATTTGTGCGATTCTTGTTTAACCTAATATTTCATTTATCGGTTTTTTTATACTAATATCAGCTCTTTATTATTTGATTTTTCATAACGTATGACTTTAATTTGTGCTAACCTTCTCGTACAGATTCCTTTTGCTTTTGAAATCTGTATAAGAGATTACTCATAGTGCGTTCTAACGTGTTTAATATTTTTCAAATTTATTTCAGGTTTGCTTAAAATTTTATTTACTGTATTTTACGTTGTATGTTGCGGTAGTTTTTGTGTGCAGTCATGAGTTCTAGCAAGGTGAATAAAAGAGAAGTCACCAACGCCAACAGGACATCATTAACCTCACCGAATCGTTGTATTCACTAATTAGCTGAGGGGAAATGAAACCCTGCAACGTCGCGGAAAGAGCGGCAGAAATGTTGAAACTCTCCAGATCTACAGTGCTAAGGTATGTTAAAATATCTGTAGTATTAACCATTGCGTTTGCAAGTTGTGTGTGTTAAGATCAATTACGTTGGCCCACGAAATGTGTTTACAAGAACATAAAGAAAATTTGTTAATAACTTGATAACGTCGTCGAACGTTGTCTACGTGTATTTTTAACGTTTTATTTTGGTAATTATTAAGTTTATAGGGTTTCCTGTAAAAATAAAAATAATTCATTGAAAATCTTATATTTCCACTCTGCTAATGATGCAGAACACGAATATACGAGGGGCATTAACGTCCGACTAATTTCGTAATATGTGCCCACCTAACCTAACAGAACCTAACCCCACGATGAGTGAATCACTATTTTACATTTTTTAACTAACCTAGGATTGTAGGGTTATATAGTAACCAATACCTGCCACCTATTAAACTAACCTAAACTAACACACGGCAGAGCATATCACATTGTCACACATCATTTGTAAACAAACCCTTGTATGTTTTTGGTATCAGTAACTGTAGTTGACCCAGTAACTGAATTATGGTCCTTTTTAAATTATGCAAATTAGGTTGGCTATGTAGCACTGAAAGTGAAAAATATGACACTGATAATTTACAATAACTAAAAGACAATGGCTGTAGAACAGTGGTGTTGGGGAAATGCATTAATACACAATTGTTTTCTTAAAAGATTATGACTGCGATTTCATCGATTACGATGTCCTCTCATGTTTAGTGAAGTGATACAGATATGTTTAATAGTAGGGGAAGTTCCAGTTATATCGACTGTAATCTATTTAGTGACGTATAACAATGGCAATTAATGCCGCAATGTAACTTATAAATACAAAACAAGCTCCTTCTTCAGAATCTTAAAATGCACCATCTCTCCATAACCTATATAAAATTAATTGACTATAACAAACTCACTATAGAGGCAATTTTCCTTACCATTGTCAGTTGTCTTTATAATAAATTTCCACTGTATATATTGGGTTGTTTATGAAGAATCCCTCGCAGGGGTACACAAATTCCAACACAAAGTAGTTTTTATTTTTAATTACACATTGTAATACCACCTTTTGGTTAGGTGATTCATACACTCACATTTGAGTCTATATAACCCTACAATCCTAGGTTAGTGTAAAACCCAACAATCCTAGGTTAGTTTAAAAATGTAAAATAGTGATTCACCCATCGTGGGGATAGGTTCTGTTAGGTTAGGTGGGCACATGTTACGAAATTAGTCGGACGTTAATGCCCGTCGTATATTCGTGTTCTGCATCATTAGTGGAGTGGAAATATACCATTTTCCGTGAAATTATTGTTATTTTTTTTACAGAAAAGCCCCCTAAACTTAATAATTACCCAAATAAAACGTTAAAAAGACACGTAGACAACGTTCGACGATGTTATCAAGTTATTAACAAATTTTCTTTATGTTCTTGTAAACACATTTCGTAGGCCAACATAATTGACCTTAGCACACACAACTTGCAAACGCAATGGTTAATACTACATATATTTTAACATACCTTAGAACTGTGGATCTGAAGCGTTTCAACATTTCTGCCGCTCTTTCCGCGACGTTGCAGGGTTTCATTTCCCCTCGCCTAATTAGGGAATACAACGATTCGGTGAGGTTAATGATGTCCTGTTGGCGTTGGTGACTTATCTTTTATTCACCTTGCTAGAACTCATGACTGCACACAAAAACTACCGCAACATATAACGTAAAATACAATAAATAAAATTTTAAGCAAACCTGAAATAAATTTAAAAAATATTAAACACGTGAGAACGCATTACGAGTAATCTCTTATGCAGGTATCAGAAACGAAAGAAATCGGCACAACGCGAAATAATAAAGAGAGGATATCGGCAAAAAAAAAACCCCCAGTAAATTAATTATTATTGGTTAAACAAGATAATCGCACCAATTCTCTGGCACGTGTGTCGACCACATCTCGCCAACAACACACGGAACGAAGGTTTGTAAACAAATGGCCGCTCTACTTTCACCTTGAGCGTGATCTTGTGAGTATGCAAGAAACATTGAAATCAAAGTACGTTAGCATCACGTCATTAATAATTGGCATAATAAGATACAAGTCTTTTCGAAACCCATTTGTAAGCGATAAATTAACAATTACGTTAAAACTTTAGAACTATTTCCTCTCTTTGTGCTGGCAACCTAGCGGCATAACTGTATCCGCGCTCGCCGCTGTTTGTAATGTTATATGCATGTAGCTAACGGCTAGTGTGTTTTTTCAAAGGTTGTTTTCAAAAGTTTCTTCCAGTCGTGAACCGTNTAACGGCTAGTGTGTTTTTTCAAAGGTTGTTTTCAAAAGTTTCTTCCAGTCGTGAACCGTCTATAGCTATAAATCGCATTGTTCGCATTTACCGAGCTGCGTTCAATCACTACAGTGCGCTAATTCGACCGTGAATGATTACATTACTTGCTATAAAATAAAATTTGTGTGTGTACCAGAGCGTTTCACTACAGATTTGGGTTCCACGTTGTTCACTGGAATACTGTACTTGTGCTATTACTGCTCAGCTTAAAATATGTTTCCTTTACTAATCGAATTAAAAATTAGTTCTTATTATTGATAAATAATTCACGGATTGAACTGTTACATAATTCTCGCGATGTGCTTAAATCCAACGCTAAGTAAGCGAAAATTTTAGGACAAAAAAAGTTTTTAAAACAATTGTAAATTTTTTTTATATATTAAAGTTAAAATTTCAAATTTGGCATTTCTTCGGCATGATTGTCTAAAACGATAATATTAAAAACCCAGTATTGTACATAGCAACAAAATTTTTTTTTAACTCAAAATAATTTTTAATAAAAAGCTTAATTTTTATTGTAGATTTTTAATTATTTATAGCGAATTGTGTATTTTATAACTAAAGGTAACTTCTTTTTTCGCAGTCTTATAACTAGAAATTCAACCTTCTTTACAACGTAATGTTTATCTTTTAAGTACAAAATCTTGTTCGATTTTTTTTTAAACTAACGCGTTGGTATGAAAACATACACACACTTAAGCTGCCAGTTCATAAAGCATGTTTTCCCTACCAAATAAATTTGTAACTACCGGTGTTCTTTCCAGTTATTCAGGGTAATTGAGATTTTGAATATTCGCGATAAATGCTACAAATCAACTTGAAAATTAATCCACAACAAATTATTTGTAAAGAAATATTTTTCGGTACAATGAAGGACGCGTTTATTTTATATTTAAATATTTTTAAAAAATACGTGGAATTGTTGTGCATCTGCCTGTGGGTTTCTGTTTCCCATTATAACGTTTGAACCACCCAACCGANAAAAAATACGTGGAATTGTTGTGCATCTGCCTGTGGGTTTCTGTTTCCCATTATAACGTTTGAACCACCCAACCGATTTACACTTACATTACTTCTCAAAGGCTGTCTCATGGAGGTCACAAAACTTTTGCAATATTTTTTAACTATTGGAATTTATGTTACACACATTCTGCACTATTAAGTTTACTTTTACTAAAGTTAAGTTTTTAGATTCTTTAAAAATGCACTTTTAGTGATAACTTTTTTTTTTCGAATTAATATTTTTTTACAACACCTTTAATCTTATACAATCTATCCTTGAATAGAGTGATGAACGCAGTCTTAAATTTATTCACATTTTGAATCTATGATATTTGTGACACTTTGAAATAGGAATGCACTAATTTCTTGTTCTAATTCTAGGTTTTGCATTACTGATCATTACTCCTGGATACCACATGGAAAATTTTACCTAAATCATCCACATAAACTGTATCAAAAGAGAAATCAATAAAGGCAGTTCATATATATGTATATTGTTTTAATTGATAAAAAAACCGTTATTAATTACCGTTGTAAAAAAAATTAGGGTGTCATTAGTAGTATAATATTAATCGTTCTGGAACAGGATACTGAGATGGGGAGCTGTGGAGCCTTCTGGCCAGGAGTTCCTGCTCCCTCAGACGGACGCAGGAGTCGCACTAGACGGACATCTTGTGACGCCATGACCGTCAAAATTTTCCGNTTCCTGCTCCCTCAGACGGACGCAGGAGTCGCACTAGACGGACATCTTGTGACGCCATGACCGTCAAAATTTTCCGATTTCCCCCACAATTCACTTCAAATAATTGTTGATTTAACACAAAATTCGCATCCGTCCCCTCAAAACGTCCAAAAAATAGGATAATGTTATTTTTATTTGTTTTTTTTTTCCGCACGAGTTCTCAAATTGTCCTCCAAGCAGCAAAGTAGATTCAAGACTCCTTGATTGTGAGTCAAGCATTATGGAAGATGGCACAGCGTTCATGTTTGTTTACATTATTGACCCAACCGCCATACTTAGTGATGGCACTCNAAGCATTATGGAAGATGGCACAGCGTTCATGTTTGTTTACATTATTGACCCAACCGCCATACTTAGTGATGGCACTCAGTGGTGCCCATGTTGGAAATTCAACCTTGAGGTTACGCTAAACCCAAAAAATCGTAAAAATTTAAATATATCTTAAAAATGTCTAAATATTTCCAAAAAAAAAGAGGAGGATACTTGATTTAAATATCAAATAAATACAGTAGTTAAAACTATTTTTAATACTATTNTTTCCAAAAAAAAGAGGAGGATGCTTGATTTAAATATCAAATAAATACAGTAGTTAAAACTATTTTTAATACTATTCAAAAATTACATGGCATACTGCTGCCATATATCGAAGAAACCCAACCATTTTATATTAAGAAACTTTATAATTACANTTCCAAAAAAAAAGAGGAGGATACTTGATTTAAATATCAAATAAATACAGTAGTTAAAACTATTTTTAATACTATTAAAAAATTACATGGCATACTGCTGCCATATATCGAAGAAACCCAACCATTTTATATTAAGAAACTTTATAATTACANAAAAAATTACATGGCATACTGCTGCCATATATCGAAGAAACCCAACCATTTTATATTAAGAAACTTTATAATTACATAAATAATTTTTGTGCACATCTTGAGACAGTACCACTCATACATATATTTTTAAGATATTTTTGCATTTCTGCAGCCACGTTTGTTTTCTTTGTAAAACGCACACAAAGCAAAATTGTAATTTTATTATATAATTAAGGGTAAGTTAGACAGCTTGTTGAAAAATGTTATTACTAATTATGTCGAAAAGTTAAAAAATGTTTGATCTAAAATATATTCCTGCTACTTTTTACTATTTAACTTCAATAGTTACTTGAAGGCAGCTGTAACAGATTTCAACAAATAGCTTTATCATTTTTGTTGTTAGGCGACAGAAAGCAGAAAACAATGTGCCGGAAAATCTTAATAATACATAGATTTACGAATTCAAAAATGCACGTTTAGTATATAAAATATGTCATTTTATTTAATTAATTAATATAGAAGGTAATTTTAACTTACTTCTACTAAGACTATCATTTATTAAACTGAATATAAATAAACTAGTCACTTTTTTCTCTCGAAAATATCAGTGTGTCAGGTTCTAATGCAGTATTCGCACGTCAGGAAATTTTTCTTCACCTTGCTAGGTTCTGTGTGAGTAGCCATTTTCTGATTTGAAGAGCCCATTGTGACGGATACGCTATGTCAAAAATATGTCAATCAGACGTAAATGTACAAAGAAATTACATTGTCTTAAGGTAGTCTCTTGACACGAAATATTTATGGTATAAACAACCATCTCCAATTTTAGTACCTTAAAAGTACAGGTGATGGTCCTCCGAGAGGTAGATGAGTTGTGACACTTATGGTTTTGTTTTTGTGACCTCAGCAATGATTAAAGTATATTTTATTGTGTTGTAAATGGGCTCCGCTGCACAGAAAATGTTTTTGTGGTTTTACAAACAATTGTTTTGGAAACTGGCTGTAATATTTTATATGTACAACTTAGTGCTGTTTGGCACATACAATCATATTATCTGTACTCATGTTTATAATATAAAGTCATTAGTACTTAGTTTTAAAATTACAGCATTTATTACATATTGCACTTCAACGTATTAGGAAACTTTCTCTAAGTTACTTGTGACGAGACACATGCTTTTAATAACTAGTTTCTAAACAACTATTTGTAAAACTACAGAAATGTTTACTGTGTAATTGGGTTTTAAATTCCCAACGAAACTTCAATAGCTAAGCAAGTCCAGTTGAGTCAAGTTTTTGATTACCCCTGCCATAGTATAAAAAAGTACATACGTTTGTAAGGCATCACACAGATGTCAACGTTCGTTTTCAAATTACACTGACTTGATTGTATTAATAACATTATTATCCATTCGTTACAAAAAATGATATACGAGTACAGAATAATCTTTCGCTGTGCTCGTGAATAATTACCCGTTATTTTCTATCGGCTCTCAAGACCTCGTTGTTAAGAGCCGCCCAAACCTCTTCACTCACTCACTCACCCGTTGTTCTCTAACGTAATCCTTTGTGTAAAAACCAGACTTTTAAATCACACTGACGGTTGGGCATATACACTCTTAGCGGTATACTCCTGAAGTCAATTTTATAAATACATCCCTATCCGTAACTGCGTCTATATTAACCATGAACATGGACTGAAATACAGCAATGTTAGCAGCACAATACGTATAAGAGATACACATATTGTTACACCCTCGCTGCTTTGTACCGCGCGAGCGAGTGGAAGTGAAGGACAGAGCAGTTACGTGATAGCGGCGGCGAGTCACAAGCGATGTTTGGAAGGTCAGGCGAGCGATAATCTAAGACGCGCATATCTTGTTACAAATAGCGTACCGCCACGACAATCAATTTGCGGCATGCACTCATGACCTTCAGCAGATTGGATTTCTGCATTTATCTGAAAAACTTTCTAGTGNGACAATCAATTTGCGGCATGCACTCATGACCTTCAGCAGATTGGATTTCTGCATTTATCTGAAAAACTTTCTAGTGCCTTAGTTTCTCTCAGTATAACTCTAGCGCGTCGAACTTTCTAGGTCAAGGCCAGCGCCTATAAAAATGCTACGGGCCTCCGAGCCGGGAGTTGATGACAGGATGAGTGACTGGAGTTTTGGCGATAGACGACGAGCGAAACTAGTGACGAGAGAAGTGACCAGCGGGAGGAAAACCTTCTGCTACGAGAATCGGGGCAGTGAGGAGTGTGACTGGCAGGTTATATTTTGAGCTGGATGCGTGAGTGAAAGACATTACAATTGATGGCAACAGAAATACTGAACGTGCGTTAATTATTAGTATGAGTTAATTGACGATAACCAAACAGAGACATTAAAAAGGACATTAATTAGAGTTTAAATATACATTAAATATTGCGCTTATTGAGAAATAAAAAGAGTAATAGTGGAGTTCGACAGATTAATGGGGCAAATAGTAGCTGTGTAAATAAATTAAAATCTAATTTCGTTCTTTATTTTTAATTAAGACTTCCATCCCTCACGAACTTGAATACGCCCCACAGGCGTATTACCAAAAAAATAACAAATACTACTATAATTATAATTAAAATTTTTCTTGTAACAATATAAGAGTATTATTACAAAACGTAAAAGCAGTATTATACGTATCAGGAAGCAGCGCTGCTCCCTGACGTTTTTCAGCTGTNGACAATCAATTTGCGGCATGCACTCATGACCTTCAGCAGATTGGATTTCTGCATTTATCTGAAAAACTTTCTAGTGGTTTAATGCCTTAGTTTCTCTCAGTATAACTCTAGCGCGTCGAACTTTCTAGGTCAAGGCCAGCGCCTATAAAAATGCTACGGGCCTCCGAGCCAGGAGTNTAATGCCTTAGTTTCTCTCAGTATAACTCTAGCGCGTCGAACTTTCTAGGTCAAGGCCAGCGCCTATAAAAATGCTACGGGCCTCCGAGCCAGGAGTTGATGACAGGATGAGTGACTGGAGTTTTGGCGATAGACGACGAGCGAAACTAGTGACGAGAGAAGTGACCAGCGGGAGGAAAACCTTCTGCTACGAGAATCGGGGCAGTGAGGAGTGTGACTGGCAGGTTAGATTTTGAGCTGGATGCGTGAGTGAAAGACATTACAATTGATGGCAACAGAAATACTGAACGTGCGTTAATTATTAGTATGAGTTAATTGACGATAACCAAACAGAGACATTAAAAAGGACATTAATTAGAGTTTAAATATACATTAAATATTGCGCTTATTGAGAAATAAAAAGAGTAATAGTGGAGTTCGACAGATTAATGGGGCAAATAGTAGCTGTGTAAATAAATTAAAATCAAATTTCGTTCTTTATTTTTAATTAAGACTTCCATCCCTCACGAACTTGAATACGCCCCACAGGCGTATTACCAAAAAAATAACAAATACTACTATAATTATAATTAAAATTTTTCTTGTAACAATATAAAAGTATTATTACAAAACGTAAAAGCAGTATTATACGTATCAGGAAGCAGCGCTGCTCCCTGACGTTTTTCAGCTGTGTGGGTAGCCAAATCGAGGACATACGCTTTAATTCCCGTTGAATCATTTTTGCAGGCAAGTGGAGAAAGCAGATAGAATTATAATTGTCCTCTTCAGTCAAAAATTGTTTTTTGTAGTTTCGCATGTCTGTCATAATTCACCGCAACCGAAGTAATACATACTAACGCCTGGGAACAGTATCAAAACACGAACGGTGTTCAAGCGAACTATTGAGAAAGTGGCAGTCCAATGGTTCGTTCCATAGACTAATGGTGAGGTAGTCGATTTTCGTCTACTGTCCCTATTCCGGCTCACTCATCGCCAACACAACTTTCAAAGTCACATGTTAAACAGTGATGCACGTGTTTGCTAACGTTTGCATTTTCAACAGACACGCCCTTTTACGCGGAAAGAAATTCTCTAACGATCTTGAATATATATCGCAGTTGCTTTAAAACTTGATTGCAGGAAGTGTACAATCATCTTAAAACTTGTATTTACATTAACAGTCCTAGCCACGTGTTTATTGATAGCGTAACTGACAAAAATGCCCAATGTTGAAACACGAAGAGCGGTTACTGCGCAATTTGCATGCTTCCTCTACTCCATATTCCCTCCTTTATTCGTTGTGCCCGGATCAACGGCTGGCGCATGCGTGATGCAACATTCGTGAAACTGGCAGTGCAGAAAGCCGACTACACGATAGGGAACCACGTAGAAAGCAAACGTTGGACGAAAAAATATCAAACATATTTTATATTCGCGCTACATGTTGAAGGCGTCTTCCTGATACACGCACTGGTCGTTTTGGCCTGTTACATGATCATTTTGTAGTGCTGAAAAATGAGTTCCGAAATCACTGCTGCATGTCGCTACGTGTAATATGGCCTTAATGTTTAAATTCGTGGTAACTGAAAATGTTTCATTCTGCTTTGTAGAAATTTAAGCGATATCTGCCGTACTGAAAATATATTAGTATTTCAAAATAATTCAATGTCGCTTGTACGGCGTACGGATACTAATCAGTATGACCTTGGACCTGTTCTTCGGAAACTTATGAAATAAACATTACAATAAAATAAATGACTACCCGTAACTGGTTGTATTTTAAGCGGACACAATAACTGACATTCTCCCAGTAAAGATGGCAGTGAAGAAGGAGAAAATAGGTCCATGCTTTAAATCGTATTTCAAGTTTTATGTTGAAATTTGTGGAGACTGAATTCAGTTTATTTTAATTTATGTGCGATTTATGTACGTATATGATTATTGGGCTTGTTGGGAACATATTTACGTTCCTAACAATTCTACAGTTACTATTGACTGGCGCATGGATAAAGTGATCGGTTCCATGACAATGTCAGTTTTACATATGGCGGAAGGATATAAAAATAGACAAATATATATTACAAACAGGGCTTTCAGAAGTGTTCGATTAACTGCAGATAACCTATAATGTCGATTTTTACATACTGAGGAAGGATACATAATGAGTAGAAAGAATAATCTAACAGAGCTTTAAAATGGGTTAATGAAAGTGCCAACCATCTGCATGAATCTTGTACTTGTCCTGAAGACGGGTGGTATTCATACAGTGACTAGGCAAACAGTTCGTCATCAAAGAAAGGAGCAGTTGAATGATAAAATAAAAAATACATGATTGACATCAAACGTAAGAGAAAGTAATCTTACAAAAAACTGCAGCATTGCAATAAATATTTATTATCACTACTCCCGTCATCAGCAAGAATCTGTAACCCAAAGCGGTTTAATTTCCTGCTTTTTTTATGTGGTTACTTCACGTCTCCTCTATTCATCTTGGTGTTAAGAGTGACCCATTAGGCAAAGGAACAACAACGCGTTGTGTACACGGAGAAAGTTAAAGGTCACATGATTTGTTTTGCATAATAAGATGTTTGTATTGCAGTTTCAGTACTAACAGCGGGCAAATGTCGGCAACCCGTAAATAAAATACGAATTAAAAAAACTAAGAAATTGTTGCTTATGAAAGTTACTACCGGGGCTAGCATATAGAACACGAAAACTTTTGCCAGCGAGAAAATAATTATACAATTAGCTCTAAACCTGTATCAATGGGAATATCTCTTTTTAAGTATCGGTTCTCAAAACGCCCCTGTTAAGAGCCGCCCAAATCTCTTCACTCACTTCACTCACTCTTTTTAAGTCATTGAAGAACGTTTGACCAACCAAACAGCATTATTCAAACATTTTATCTGGAAATTTAGTAAAAATACACCCATTTTTCTTCTCTTACTGAATAAGAGACATTTTCCCCTGACGTGTTATCGAACTGTGCTACTGATTCCTCAGTGACGTAGTTTTCGACTGGTCTGTTAGTGATCGGACGTAATAATGTTTGTAAATATTATCAAACACAGAAAAAACGAAAACAATAAATCAACTAACGTAACCAATAAAATATGCTTTTTAGAATGCGGTTTTCGTTTTTAATAATACCATATTACACGGTAACAATGGTATTAAGACTTTAATTTCGTTTTCACGTAATCATCTTAGCATTTGATTTTTACGTTTAAACTGCACGAAACGTGGAGAAGTGGGTGCGTTGAAACGTAATGTTTGTATAACATTTCTACGGTACCAGTTAAACTAAAAAATGAAAAGAAATAGCATAAAATTTAAAGTTATTTTCTTTGTTAAATATTGCACGCATACCTACATTTCTATAGTAATTTCAACAGTGACATAATAACAAAGTTGGTACGATGCCAGTATCACAATTAAGTACGCTGGGTTAAATTCACGGCCAAGTCGTATCTATTGAAATGTCAGAATTACGTTAAATTGCATAACATTGACAGTGGCTGTTTGAAATATGTTTATTTCTTATAAATATTTCGCTAAATTCGATAGAAAACTATATTTAAATCGCCGCATGCGGTTGACTGTGACACTTCCGCGATCAGGGAAAATAGTTTCGCTGAAAAAACTCATTTTTCACTGATTCTTGATGCAACCATTTTAACCGATTTCTTGTCGTTTGGATTAGCTGTGAACTAATAATTCTTCACTGTTTCAGGTTTAGAGAGTTTACAATTAGATAAGAGTTCAAAATTCAAAACATGTCGCTAAGAAGTTATCAGCATCGTATTCCAGCACATTAATAATAGTATATTGTTTATTGGTTTTATCAAAATTCTTCACTACAAATGTTCTTCACCTATATAGAGTAAAGCATAGAATTGCGTAGTTTTTAATGGAAGTTGCGTAAGACCTGGTTAGGGTACTTTTACAAAACATGAGCACTCTTTCCATGAGAAGGTAAATAAGATCTTCCTTCTTTAATGAAACCACAGCAAAAAGAAACTGATTTTTAGTTACGTACGATATTCCATAGTCACGAACGCAACAAATAAACAGCCACTTTGACTGATTTCGTATGACAAAGAAAACAAACTGAAATTTAAAATATAAGGCACGGCATTTGCATCACATGGTTGTGCACAGAAATATAAGATACAACAGACCTCCAATGAATGTAGGCCTACTGGCCTCCAAAGTACGTAGGTTCCAACTCTATGCTTAAAAACTGAGTCATGCTGGTAACTTAGGGCGAACTATAGCTATAAATGTGCTAAGGGTTAGGTAACGGGTGGTGCACAACGCAAACTGAATATCTACTTTTACGAGACTAAAAATAAAAAGTAAAAATATATTTATACATATTCACTACAAATAATCTACACTATATTATAATTATTTTTAATTTAGTGGTCTTTTCAAACTCTTAGACTGTCCAGTGAAATGACGAAATTGGCAAGATACTCTTTAGTTTTAGTAATGAGATTATGCAATGGGGGCTGTACCTACACCCCTGCGCCCCCTGACCAAAAATTCTTGAGCATATCTATGTCTATCTTTCGTCCCACTTCCTTGCTACATGGAAGGGAAACCACAGAATATTAAAAAATACCGACGCAAAAAACAGCATATTTCGCGAACTGCAGCCACACGCGCCACAAAATAAGTTTTATTTGCCAGGAATATGGCGAAACGCCGTTCAACCAACCAGCGATTGGCAAATTACTTGACAGTGGGTAGTCCAAGAAGTAGGGAAACATCCTCACCATACAGTAGCCAATAAGACGCGAGGTTCGTTCCAAGAGCCTTGCGCAGCGAATAAGCGACCGAGTGCGTCCACATAAAATAATCCCCCAGGCCATTTCGCTTCTGCGTCCTTACCTATTCTGAGGCGAAACTTGACGCACATGAATACCCACATAATAATAATAAGCTTCGTCAGTGTTGCAAAATCTAAGTCTGTTACCTGTGGGACCTGGTTAATTTTTGGTCAGATCGTTCCAGAATTTTCGCATTTGGTAATCGTGCCGGTCGATGCCGCTGGGGGGTGGGTTTGCTCGGGGATATGCCGCTTCCTGCGCCCTTGAATTCCAGTGGTGCTTCACACTCATCTCACTTCACCCTCATCGGCTCTCTACACCACGATGTTAAGAGACGCTTAAACAGCTCCAATCTGCAGAATGGCAAATGGAGACGAACTGCTATAATGGTAGAGTCCATTTGTAGTATATGTCTACAAATATCGGATTGTAAACACTAGCGGCATTGGTAGGTACACTAATACAACGCAAAAAATTGAGTATGTGAAACCAACAAGTTCACAAAGAAAACGTGTAAATTATGCACAATAATACATACTTCCACTCCATTTAAACCATGGAATAATTAAGTATACCGAAGTGAAGATTCCCTATGAGTATTTTTTAAGTTTAGGATAATTTATATTTTTTGTGAGTTTCTCATTCCCATTTTAAACGTATTTTAATGCGGGTATGTATACTCTCGTAGCTACTAATGTAGTACGATAAAGCCGATTTGGGTACAGGTATCATGTATAGGAGCCAAGAGCCACCAGTCAGCTCTCGGGTGTTGAGGCGGCCTGGGCCAGCCATAATGTAATGGCACTCGATCACCAATATTGGATCTTGAAGACCGTAGCTTTGACCTTTGACCTTGACCTTAAACCCAAAAACAAAAAAATTCAAATATCTAAAAAAATCCTATAAATCGAGGNGCTTTGACCTTTGACCTTGACCTTAAACCCAAAAACAAAAAAATTCAAATATCTAAAAAAATCCTATAAATCGAGGAACATATAATGGTACCTTCAGACTCACCCCACCAACCCCCCTTACACACCGCCAACCACCCTCTTACACACCAACACCCCTCCAAATCATAAAAATCGAAAAAAATCGCAACAAATTTTAAACAATTCTAAAAAATCGAGAAACACATAACGTTAACCTCAACCCCTCTCACCACCTTCACCTCACCCCTCCCCAACCCTACCCTACACAATCATTAAAAATCGAGAAAAATCGCACAAAATCGAAAAATCTATTCTAAAAATCGAAGAACACATAATGTTACCATCACCCCCATACCACGTCCCTCACCTCACCCCTTCTCCAGCCCTCCTCCAAAAAATTAAAAATATAGAAAAGGCGCAAAAAATCTTAAAAATCGAGTAACATATTACATTAGACACCCCTCCCCCTTTTTCCCCCCTTTCTCATGCTCATCCCGCCGCAACAACTCATCACCCACCTCTCCACAAAAATTAATCACTGGCCTTACATAACAATGATTATGCCACCACTGATACCAATCAATCGTATCTGCCCATTGGCCGCTATATTACGACTTTAATACATATTTATCCAGTATTGCTTACTATATATAGTTTAGTAATTATNTGCCCATTGGCCGCTATATTACGACTTTAATACATATTTATCCAGTATTGCTTACTATATATAGTTTAGTAATTATAAATTTTTTAGCATCTACCAACAGAGTCCATTTCCAAATTTTTTTGACATCTCCAAACGTAAAGAATTGGCTATTTTTAAATAATAATTTGAATTTAAAGGTAATTGTATTAAAAGAAATATGGCCTTGAAAACAAATAATTTAGAAACAAATTGTAAAAAATTCGAATAAATTCATAAAAATCGACGAATATATTAAGTTACTGACTCCAACCACCATGTTGGNTGTGTATTTGTGAAAAGACATATGAGACAATATATATTCGTACTTCCAAATACCACAGTCTTAGCCAACATTATTAGTAAACCGGCAACCTACCCTCCACGCACCTAATAGTCAGGGCCTGGAGGGGCATTAACTTTGACCGTATAAGCCGCCCTGTCTTTTACAGTGGCGGTACATGCGTCAACATAGTACATCACTGACTCCAACCACAATGTTGAATGTTAGAGTCCACAACATTAACCCCTTTCCCCCCCCTTAAATTTCATAAAAAATTTTAAAAAAATCTTGAATATCGAGTAACATAATATTAGAGCCCCCTTACCTNCCCCCCCTTAAATTTCATAAAAAATTTTAAAAAAATCTTGAATATCGAGTAACATAATATTAGAGCCCCCTTACCTCGCTCACCCCTCCACCAAATCCCTCACCACATAGACAAAAATTAATCATTGTCCTTACATAACAAAATTATTCCTCCACCCATAACAATCAGTCGTATCTGCCCATTGGCCACTAAATTACGACTTTAAGACAGTTTTTTTTTTCAGTATTGGACACTATAGAGTTTTTTTTAATTATCTACCCGCCAGATAGCTCCCATGTCGTACATTTCCAAACCCATGGCCTTGGTGACAACACATGCATTCTTCGTCTTGACCTGCTAGGACCAGACGAATTTGCTATATGGCATTAATGACTGTCAATACAAGTCAGTTGATATCGTCATAGGCCTATCATACACGTATATTTTAAGCAATTGGGAAGGGGGGAGGGGTCAGCTGAGAGCTTAGTTTTACAATGGCTAATGTGAAAGGTGGATCGTGTAGGCTAGCTTCTACGCCAGGTAATCCATGGACACTTGCGTTAAAGTTGAGTGGATACTACCTGCCAATGGTTTCTCGCCAACGATTTCTTCTTCGAGTGAGATGTCCCCTTCTTTGCCAGTGCCATCGACTTCTTAGGCTGTGATGCCTACATCACTAGCAGCATATAATTCCACCAGTGCAGTACCATAATTTTCAGATTTGTATGGTGCCATCGACTTAATTCAGCTGTGTACCTACTTCACTATCAGCATCTACTGCCACCAGTGCAGCACGATCATCTACAGATGGTACAGTACCATCGACTTATTCAGCTTTTAACCTACTAAATCTTCAATGGAGCAATCGGAGTTTTTGGCTGAGATATCTGGAACACAATTGCCGGCGTTACCTGCTTCTTTAGCTCCGGCACCTGCATCTCCAACAGGTCCATCCAAGTCTTTGCCCGAACCACTACGTTGTCATCAGTGTCACTTTTGTGATAATACATTGTTTTCGGCTACGGTGTACGGCGCCATGAAAGTTTTAATGTGCCAAAAATCCCAGTTGTACGTCATATTTGTGTGACAGGTGTGGTATGCAGTTCAGCCGTTGTGACCTTTTACTTAGACAAGCAAAGACCTGCAAAGGCGAAGTGCATTTCTCATCAGTACCTCAGTACCAGGTTTGCTGCAAGCAGGTCACTTCGGTACATGTCCTCAAAATTTCAAAATTGCAGTTACCTACTTAATCCGCCCTGCACATAATGTCGTTCTCTTAAATGCCACGGTAATTTCGCACAAGGACGACACGAGTGTGAATAGTGACATCCATAAATTACTGTAACTTAAAACAAAGTTGCTTATATTGAGATGCATATATATAAGAATATTGTAATTTTTTTTGATAGCATAAGTGACTGTAATAAATGAATTGACTAAAAAAAATGCCTGTAACCAAATTAGTGTTTTATTTCATGTTTACCTTATTTGCCATAATACAATTAGAATTTAATTTTCACGGAAATGTAATAAATATATTTTAAAAGTATTGTTTAAAGTACCACTGTACTACATGTACAATTATATAGTTAAATAAAAAAAANTAATAAATATATTTTAAAAGTATTGTTTAAAGTACCACTGTACTACATGTACAATTATATAGTTAAATAAAAAAAAATGTTTTTAAAATTGTACTACTTGAAATTTTTAATAAAAAAATTGATGTAATAAATAATGCAGAATTTANAAAAAAAATGTTTTTAAAATTGTACTACTTGAAATTTTTAATAAAAAAATTGATGTAATAAATAATGCAGAATTTAAAGTCCCGCATCATGCATACAGGTATACTGTTAATTGGAAAAATAATTTTATACTAGGATTAAAACTACATATTTCTCTATGCCTATAAAGAGTGTCGGCAGCTCACCTGGCTGCTGAATCGGCAACTTGCCTGGTAGCGCAATCGATAACAAATACACTAACTCCAGCAAGGTGTTGAAAATGAAAATAAATGACAAACGAAAAAAAACTAAGATGCTTGCATACGACGGAATGAGTATGGTTGAGAGGGATGGAGGCTTGCCGACTAATTAACGAACGCGTGTAATTTACCAATNACTAATTAACGAACGCGTGTAATTTACCAATCAAATAACCGATAAAAAATGGCAATGGTCATGGTGGTGAAGAAACCTCCAAAAATGTAAATTTTAAAGAATTTTTTTAAAAATTTTTTTAAATACTTTTGATAGATTTTGAAATTTTTTTAAATAAATTTTTTAAATAATTTTTTTCTGTAAATTTCTAGAATTTTTGAAATATTTATATACATATTTTATAATTTTTGGGAATTTTTGNTAATAATTTTTTTCTGTAAATTTCTAGAATTTTTGAAATATTTATATACATATTTTATAATTTTTGGGAATTTTTGGTTTTAAGGTTATGTAAGGTCACGGGTATAAGGGCAAAGGGTCAAGGTCAAATGTTACCTGGGCTCAATATGGTGTTTAGGTGACGTCACAACCATGGTGGCCGGCCGGATCCGTCTCCGGACCCCCAGCCCCTTATGACAGAACGGAGAAAGTTATTCTACTACCGGTCAAATACAGCTTTCCTGTGCAACATGTGGACAATTGTTAACTATGAACATGATAGTGTTGAAAGAAGAACCTGGTTGGCGACGGTGCGGAAATCGTTAAAGTTTTGACCATTGCGCGTTGTGACAGAATAGAAAACTAAAGTTCACATTTCCGCACATACTCGAACAGAGGCCATTCGTTCATTGCCTGCTGTCGCATTCAGAGCCCATTCTACCGTTAGACTAGGTCATGCGAAATTAAGCCTCCCCGAATGCTGAATATTGACAATTGTTAACAGTCCTGCAGAGCGGAGATTCAGTGACACTCGTAAAACTGCACTACATGCTTACTTCAAGCGTGGCAGGGTTTCAGAATTAACACGCGAAGTGATAACATTGTGTAATTAATTTAATTGTGTCTTGATGCTGCAACGAAGACTGTAATTATTTCACAGGCCGCCTACTGCTTACTGTGGTTAATTGCGGCCACCATTAACCCGGTCTGCGGTCGACACTCCACAGGAAAGTAGAACACTGCTGCTGTCCATAAACACTACAGTCTCCATTCACACGTATAGCACTGCCAGATTTCCCGAACAAAATTCTGGTTTCATGATTGCTTTGTGGATGACTGACTGATAGTAACGGATAAGATTTTTGGGCACTGGTTTTTGACGTTATTATAATTGATTTTTAATATGTTGAAGATTTTTGCAGGAGTAATAACTTGTAGTATGTGTCACTGACATTTTACTATCAGGGGTCAAAATTTAAGTATCACTCTAATTAATGATGTTATAATTATTTAAATTATACATTTTAACTATTAAGTTGGTTAATATTAATTCTTTTAATGCAAAAAACAAGCGAGGTGGCGCAGTGGTAAATCTTCGGACACGCATTCGGAAGGTTCTGGGTTCGATTCCAGGTCCGAACATTCTCATGTATCGAAGTAGNTGGTAAATCTTCGGACACGCATTCGGAAGGTTCTGGGTTCGATTCCAGGTCCGAACATTCTCATGTATCGAAGTAGCTCCAGACGAATGCTGTTGTGGTATAGGTTATTCACGGTAAAGTGAGAACTTTTAGAAGCCCTCTCATTTGCAATAATAGTCAATAAATATATTTTATTGTAGTCATACGCGTTAACTTTCGAGTCCGGTGATATATATGTATATTTATTTATACTATTTTTATTACTTACATGAGAGTATTTATTTTAAAAAGTGGCGGGAGGATAAAAATTACTTATAGAAAAAAAACTAACAAGGGCCCCAAAAGTGCCCACTTTACCGTGAATAGCCTATATCTACTGGCCATGGCCGATTCCTTACCCGTTCCTGCTTCTCTGAACAAATTTNCCACTTTACCGTGAATAGCCTATATCTACTGGCCATGGCCGATTCCTTACCCGTTCCTGCTTCTCTGAACAAATTTATCAGTCTCTAATTACCTCGATGTCAACGAGACGTTAAGGGGTCCGCCTACCTACATCGTTCCCCCCCCCCATTTTTTTTGCCGAGAAACGCGAGAGCTGTAAGGGTTACACTGGCACGGGCTACAAGAGCACCTTCGCCGCTACGCGCAATGCTCTGAACTGGCGTGCAGTGTTCTCGTAGTGCTGCGTGTACCTACGGAACTTTCTGCAGTAACCCTATTATTTTATTAATGAAAAATCCGCAGCAAAGTTTAATACAGGTTCTTATAATAGTTTGGCTCGTGTCCGGCTAGTATGTTTTAAGTACCTTTTGGAGGCCTCCAAAATAATTTTACAGAATGCTTGGTAACTTTGAAGTACCAGTCCGTACTTCTCTGGAGTATGATGTATTTTCATAGGTAAACATACTGGGGACACGTTTAATAGTATGGTAAAAAAAAACAGGATTTCAAACACTCTGCAACGCATTTCAAGTGCCAGGCAGGTGGAAACCTTATGCCTTACCCATCTTTCAAAGTTACAGAAAGGTGGTTTTTATACCTTGTTTGTAGCTATACTGGAGCGTCTTAAAAAAATATTGGCCATTAGTCACGCCATTTGGAGAAAACATCCTTGATTAGGAGAGATTATGTGTGGACCTTTCTCTCCTCTGGCGTCTTTTTGCCAAAAAGAGAACCTCCGGCCTCCGGCCTTGAACTTTTGACAGCTCAAGGAGAGGGAAAGTCAAGTTCCGAAAGTTTCTCTTCGTCCTGGACATAAAACAAGGGCGGAGCCGCAAAACCGCTGCGACAAGAATGTATAGTCCATTCAGAGTTACTTCCAACATTTCCGAAGCCCTGCTGAAGCTCTACTTTCCAGATATTCCTTCGCTTTATGCAAACAAAGCTTAACCAAGTCTAGAAAATTACACCAAAAGGACAACACACCGAATTCGTGTAATAACATTTTGCATAAGATCTATTTCTNCCGAAGCCCTGCTGAAGCTCTACTTTCCAGATATTCCTTCGCTTTATGCAAACAAAGCTTAACCAAGTCTAGAAAATGACACCAAAAGGACAACACACCGAATTCGTGTAATAACATTTTGCATAAGATCTATTTCCAACTTGGCAATACCAACACACCTATTTTCTACCTGCTTTTAATCATATTAATTTTAAGTGAAAGATTATAATTTATAAATAAAATGTAAGCAATTGTTTAATTTAATTAAAAATACAGTATTTTAATGTTAACGCAATTATTAAATGCTTGTGAGAAGTGAAACATTTAGGAATCATACAAGCATGTAAGTCCTGGTGTGATTTTTCAAAGGTTTGATTCAAAAAGTGTGAAGAAACCGTGAATAGACTATAATTACTTTGATGTGCTGGCCAGTGTCCGAAAGAATGCGGTGTGTAAAAAAAAATAGTGCTGCGAGATGGAGACTGTTGTGGGTTTATTTCGTGAACTCGTTGTTTTACCAAACCGAGGGGTGTAGGGTATATCCCGAGGGCGTTCCGTTAAATGGCCCACTACTTGACACAGTTGGTCGAACGTCGCAGTGCTTAACACGCTGAGCTAAAACGGAAATCTCGACTATACTCAATGGCTCATTTGCTCACAAAGTTATCTCCAAATTGGATTTTGGATAATTTTACGGGCAGAAGCCAGTGACAACATTTAATAATACTGCAAGCCAGTGGTATTTGGCAAAGGGTTATCCCATTTAATTTGCCTAACAGGTAAACGATTTACGCTGTGTTTTAGCACTAGTATGACATGATGCTGGGGATATATTATTCTGCATTTATCGACATGCTGAAAGACACACACAAAAAAAAGAAGAGATTTATTTTTTTACAATTCTGGAAAGGTGTGTAGTAATCACTTATAGTCTCATCGCAGTACCTCCACATTTTTTTAAATCATACTTTTGAATGTATGACGTGTTTGATTGTTCCTTAAATATGCCAGGTATCACTAGCATTTAGTACTTCTGTTAATATAAAATATCTTATTTTCAATTCAATGGAATAATACTTTATATTTTATCTATAAATTGTAATATTTCATTTAAAATTGGTATTAATAAAATCAGAGAGAAAAAACAGTTTGTAGTGCTTAATAATAAATGGTTCTCGAGCAAAATAATCTGAAACTGAGTGCTCACAAACGCGATGCGTTGTACCTGCAGTGTAATTTTCTAACCTTAGTTAATTTTTTTGTACGAGCAGAGGAATAGCTTGAAAGTAGAAGAACTTCAGCAGGGGGCTTTAAAAAATATGAAAGTAACCATGAATGTATTTTAGTTAGCTTCTTCATCACAAAGGCGGTGGACAGCACCAAGCTGAACGGTTTGCTGTTACATTTAACACGTCCATACCATAGACTAAAGATGAGGTAGAACGATCTCGCTGGCTGCGCACAACCAATCTCCGCGTCCCAGCATTGAACTGCTCACCTTCCAATACGAATTGCAAAAACGGTGTGGATTGGATATGAGGTTAGAATACTGTTTACTAAACAAGTGCTTTGAGATGGTTGTATACTTCCTCTAACCAATTTTCATTGCAGTTTGATTAAATTAAAATAGTCTTAAGTGTTTTATTATTACAATAGGGCTTGTCATTTAAAAATTAAGATACAAACAAACACGTTCATTTGACAGTTGTGTTCCTTTGGGGCAGGTCAGTGTTGGGTACATATTCAAAAAATACGAATAATCGGTCTACCTCATCTTTAGTCTATGGTCCAGATGGCTTGTGTCGTGGTGTGGGGTGAGATTTCGTATTATGCCCCATCACGGTTGGTCTTCATTACGGGCACTTTGACAATGCAACGGTACGTTCATGAGAGCCTACAGCCGGTGGCCCTGCCGTTTGTGAATGTCCACGCCAGTGCTCTATTCCAACATGATAACACTAGTCCTTATACCACTGCCGTCTTAAGAGCATGTCTTGAGGCAATGGATACTCTGTTATGGCCAGGCGTAATGCCAGAGCTATCCCAAATTAAAAATGTTTAGGATGTTACTGGCCGCTCTATAGCGAATCCACCCCTACCGCAAAACCTGCAGGAAATATGAGAGAATATTCAAGCTGTATATAGCAGGACAACACTAGGGAGGGACCTATAGAAATCCACGCGTCACGACATCTGGCGGAAATGTTTTACTAACGTGACTGCTTGAAATGATACTGAAAGACGCGTGTTGTGCAATAAATGAAGTTCATACTAGTCTTACGTTGTAGTCATTCCTTGTTCTTGTTAATATTTACCTGCCTTCTGAATAGTACTGCAATCCGACACTTTATTGTGGGCGCATCTAATTTTATTGACTATGAGCGAATAAAAGAAACTAGATTTTAATGAAAATAAATTTAAACACTACGATACAATTTTAATAATGCGCTAACAGCTTTAATGCAAATTTCTCGCTCGGTGTTTCCCATCGAGCACAACATTTTTAAAGGCTGCTTCGAAAAACTGTTTAATCATACATTGACTACAGGCACACCCCCTCCCCCACCCCCACCCTCAGGTTGTTGTCAGACTCCGTCGTCACTTTTGAATCACGAGATTTTGGGCTGAAACCTGTGGTGAGCAATGAATATTTATTTTGTTAATAATAGGTTTATTTTAGCAAGTACCTCCCCTTCTCCAGTTTAGTTAGCCGGCATAAAGCTAGGAGCGGTAATATGCTCAGTTAACAATACTCTTAATGGACTTATTCCAAACTAAGTAGCAGAAAATTGCGCAGCAACTAAGTCTCCGTATTCCACCAATTGACTGCTTTTATGCAAATAGCACTATCAAATCAGCATAGTTTTATGTGAAGCTAGACCACTATATACACAAGAGCTATTCCTGTGTTTTGTTCAATTATAATAAATTAAAGTGATTTGTTTTAATATACAACGTGTTTGTCACAGTTAAACTAGGATATTTTGACAGTTCTGACAGCTATGTGTGAGTCAGTGTTGTGATCAGAAAAAAGAAAACGAGCTTACCTTATTTAGCTATCGTATCCCGATCTTTACACCTTTCAACGATGAAGGATAGTGGAGTGGAGAGGTTCGGGGCCTTCTTTACAACGAGGACTTAAGAGCCAGTGCTGGCGAGGCGAGGTGGGCATGGAGCAGCGCCGGTGTGCAAGGGTTGGGGAAAGGGCGATCCCCGAAAAAAAAACCCGCCAACCAGCGGCATCATCCGAAACGATTCCCACGTGAGAAAATCCGGGAGCAACCCCGCGGGAAATCGAACCCTGTTTGTTTTGGTGGAAGGCAAGCGCTCTAGCCGCCACCACCACGGTCACCATGAAGGATGGCGAAGAGGGCAAAGAAGGGGAGGTAAAATTACGAAATGAAGGAGAGGTTTGGCCTCAACCTGGGCTGCCTACGTAAAATGGTAAAACCCCTCAAGAGGGAGGTTGCTCATGTACGCGTATGTGGCTGCGTCGTTCGCTTACTGGAGACCCCGGGAGTGAAAGTGGATCGCGGAATGACGACAGGTCCGCTCCGCGGTTGGGAGGGGGAGGGCGAGGGAGGGAGATGAAAGTGAGCATGCCCCGAAGACCGCACGACGTGAGGGGAAGAACGTGCATTCCGTCACCGGGTCTCCTCCAGCCGCGACGGTCAGCACGCGCCGTGCTAGTCGAGCGATTCTCGCTGGCCTCGTCCAAGGACCTGGCAGGACACGTGAGTCCTCCTAGGGAGGAGAGGAGTGGCAGAGTTCAGCATCCTTCCAGAGACCACCACCCCACCACCCACTACACCTGCGTTGGGAGTGTAGCTCCCGCGGCGATGTCGTCTGTCTGAGTCCTGGTGCGACACCCAGTGCGCGCGTCTCCGCCGCGATAAGCGACAGCTGGTGAGTGTTGCCTTCATTTACCGTCACTCGTTGATCTTCATTAGGCGCGGTCTCAAAATCTGCACACTATTCTTCTCTCTAACCAACCTTCAAAAGTAGTAGTACTTCGGCTGTGTGATTCCGAAAAACATCTGGCCCGATGTAAATTCTCACTCTTGAAGATATCTTATGAACAATAACCTCTTACCACAACTTTATTAACTTATATGCTAGCAACCATGTATACGCCGATGCCGGCAGTGAGTTACGAACATTGGTCCTGTGTTTTACCTTCTTCTTATAAACGGGACACTTTTGCAGATATGCAAGACGAGCTAGAAGTGAGTCCTCTACATTCACCATTGCAGTAGCATAAGTTCTGTCAGTCTCTATTCATACTTACTGCAGTTCTTTTGGTCCATTTCACACTAGACAATACACTGGTACAACGTTCATTACTGGCCTCCTGTAACTAAATTGAGTTACAGGTGTCTACTGTGAACGAGTGAAACAATTTTTTCGTACAAGAGTAGTTTTGAAATCCGTAGTTATTTGAAAACATTTTTTTTGTGTGAAATTTATATTTATGTGCTGTTAGTGTCCGTGTGAGCATTGGATTAATCGTGAAACAGCAATATTATGAGCTGCAGTAATTCTGCATCTTATTTGAAAGGTATAACACACTCTATTTTTCGTCGCAGGTACTGCATGCGCAGTACGTGCAAAGAGCTGCTACAATATCATACAAATCCGATTTTTCGCCTTGTATTAATTAATAAGAGCATTTCTGATGGCCGAAGCAAACAACAAATGTTAAGTCATTAAGTTTTATTTAAGGGATGTTACGCCTATCGACAGTTTTTACTCAAATATGGGATCCGGCATTATACATAAAGTAAAAGCATTTCTTCACTAGAACTTGCACATTAACTATGCTTGTTCGTGCGCGGGAACATATATTACCAAACTCCATCGTTTATTACATTTAGATCATAAATCAAATAGAGAACTGTGTAGAGAATTGGAAATAACATGTACCGGTGTTTGAGACTGACGGTCGAGATTCGAAATCAAGCAGATCATAGACATTTGAACGCCCTCTAGAAAGGGAACCACGTATGTATGGCGGGTGAAAGCGGCAAAGGCGACGTTAGTGGAACCGGTAACATTTTGAATGTTATGAATGCTAATTTACAACGTGTAAAAGTTCGTGCCTGTAGCTTACTCTGTAGTGAGTAGAGTACACTAGCAATTTATTGCAAGGCCATTTCCGATAGCAAGCAATAGTGTTGACGGAAAAAGTTGTGTAATGGAAATAACAGAATTGAAAAGTCGGTCTCACTGTTAATATGCAGTACTAGATCTACACTTTAAGAAAAACGCCTTTCTATCAAAATTTGGTAGCACCAGCAAAATGTTTTCTAGGATATTTTAGTTCGTAATAATCATATATATATATATATGTGTGTGTGTGTGTTTAAAAAAGTTACACATATCCTTATCATCCTGTAACGTTGCGCTGCATATGTTTATATAAAAATTCACGCGTTACGTACATGTAGACGTGTACTAAAAGCGACGGCACTTCCTTATTACTGCGTGAACCATATCGCGTGAATAATAAATAGGTCCTCACACTGAGTCATGCTTTTGGGTGCGTGTGGAAACATCTCCGTTCTACCTCCTCGCCAAACGAGCGTAAAAGCAACGGTATCACCAGTTACTGTGCAGTGACTTGGGTCTTGAGTTGGTAAAATAATTACCATCTCATGAACCTGAAGAAATTGTGCTGAACGTTTGGTGTAGTTTTTGTAAAGCTCTACGTACATACTAATGGGAAACTTACTGGTTTAAAATTAATTTTCGAGTCTTGGTCAGACACGCAGCGAAAATTATTTTTTTCATGTCAACTGAAAATAGAAAAGTCCCTATGTCCATAGTATTGGGATTAGTTTTTCCTATTGGAAAAATGAGATACAGGAATTCGCCACCGTTGAAGTAATTTGGGGTACAGAGCGCATTCCACCTAACAATGCCAAATTTGTGAGTCCCAGCATGGAACGCCTTTACTGCAAACAGGACTGCCAAAACTACGGGATTAGCATACTTATATAAATAAATGCTTCAAAATATTAGTTCCCCTCTTTTGACTGAGTTAGAATGCAACTAACATACATTCGTAAAACGCATAATACCGGAATAGAATAATTTTTTAAACTTAGGGAAAGGGGAGGGTGAAGGAACATGTCACTTTGAGTACATTGGTAAAATAATAATTCTGCTACTAATTGGAGAAGCATTTGTGGGGGGTTATGCACAGAAGACGAGAATCAATATGTCCCTTCTTTGGTCTGGGGTCTTCAAACAGAGACAGTTGGCAACGGTGTAAGACGTTCATGGAACGAGCACAGGTGGCGCAACCGCGCACTAGCGACGGCGAAGAAGTGGGCCGTGAGTTGGCAACGGGTTTACCCGCAGGTAAAAAAGACCAAGTCTCGGCTGTAATTTCAGCGTAATTAATGCGAGAGTCGTTTTAGAATATATCACGGCGTAAATGTAGTACAATTTCGATGTCATCAAGTTGTATTTAAACGAAGAAGCAATTCGGCACCAGATGAATAACTCGTTCACAGCTAACATAACGCTCCCGAAAATACTTTTCCTGAAACTGCATATAGAGTATTACTTTTGTTTTTTTTAATAAAAGTAAATTCCAATGCGTACAACAATGATGGCAGTGAGCTAGAAAACAAATTCATGTCTTAACGACTTGTTTACTTTCGTTGTGTACACTTTAGAGTAATAATTGACGAAATGGAAATATTTTTATGTTTATAACTATTTCAAAGTTCACTTTTTTTTTTACATGGACAGCCATATGTTGAACAACGCGTGACTTTTCACACCCGCAACTGTGTCCTATCTGGGAAATCGCAATGTGTTAGTAATTTGATTTTCATACGAACACTTGACATTAGGCAAAGACATACGTACAGCGGGGAGACAGATACAATCATACATGGCTTTCGAAAGTGGACACTCAACCGTGACGATACTATACCGACTAGGACAGTGAAGACGGTGTCATTTTAGTTTTGGCTGCACGACGGTTAGTGTCCTACGCGTAAATGAGGCATTTCACGCGTGTGCTAGTGCACTATGTTCCGGCGCCTTTAGATTGAGAGCTAGCCTGATGTGAGACAGGCTGCTTAAGTAACTGTTCAGCTGCATTTCCTCAACCTGCACTCAACACCATCGTGCACTGCAATCACTATTGAATTTCCACACTATATGTTGCTCTATTCAGTTGTCAGATTAGTACTACCAAACACCAACCACGCGTGTTATATACTTAAACTCTCCCACCACGGAACTGGCTAGACTTAATTGGACGTTATATGATAAGCGGTTCGTTTCGAGGGATTATCTACGCCCTCTTGACGAGCTGCGCCTGTGTCGTGATGAGGTTTACTATCTCGCGATCGAATACAAAGTTGGTATCAATAAGACTTGCCCTGGACACAAGGCGTGTTAGAATCTGTCTGAGCCTAAAACGTCTGGTCAGTCTCCGCAGGAGCCAGCATTTGTCAGTTTTATTTAGAAATATAACAATTGCATCTATTTTATTATTACTTTACCATATGCGACCTTCATCAAAAAGTACCTCGTTTGAACATCGGTAAGCATATATTATGTGTAATTTTTCTTGTATTTTACGTTATTGTGGTATGTGAGCTCTCTCTTTTTTTTAGCCTCACAACATAAAGTAGAAACTTTTAAAAACGGCAAATGATAAAAATGGTGTAATACAATTATTAAATTTTCTACACAACCTTTTTTTTTTTTTTTTAAATACCTTGAAAATATTAACAAAAGCTCACTTTAAAAAATTGCAACACAGTCCCAGTTAGGCGTGTCCTTTACTTGTTAAAAATAGTACCAGCAATACAGAATATTTGCGCAGTTATAAAATCTACGTTGCGAGCCAATAGGAATTTTACGCGCGGTACTACGTTAGTGACCTTAGAAACGCTATTTTTGTAAAAATCTGGGACAAATCTTTTACAAATGAGTTCTACTGCACGGTTGGCCCCATTATTTTTTTCAGAGAGGAGCGAAAAGCGACCATTTCTCAGTTTCACCCTGCAATGGCTGCAAGTACAGGAACGTTATACGTACATTTACAGCGACGTAATTCAGCTTGCTTCCATGAAGGCATGAAACTTTGCGTGCTCCAATAGAAACGGCACCAGAACATGTAGAGAAAATACTTGTTAACTTCTGTAGGAACCGTCAATGTTTGTATTTGGAACGTTTTATACCATTAGATATGCCTCCATAAGTTTGTTAATATCATATCGATAGAGCCACATGTATTTCGCGAGAATATTGATTGGGAATTAAGGCTTCAATATTCCAAGTGAACATAAATTCCGTTTGGTCATTGACCGCGTGAGTGAGGGAGAGGACGTTCTCTTACCAAACGAGGCGACAAGAATTTATCTACTTTGACACTGACCGTCGATGATTCGCAGGTTGAAGCTTCAGACACCAGGCAGATAAAATAATCCAATTACAAAGTTGGTATTAACAAAAGTGTTTTGCAGTACACCTTGTTGTGGAACAATTTCGCAAAAAAAGTAATTGTCCCTACATATTAACCTGTAAACGTACATGCAAAACAAATGCATACTAATTTTTATTTATTTTTGGAATTTTAACATTTGTTGTTGTAAATTTTGACTCACGAAATGACGGTGCCTTTTCTGGGCGCACTCGCAATCTCCCTGATACTACGTCATGTACAGAACAGAGACCACTGGTTAACGATTTGCTTACAGAACTGTTGGAAACCACGTGTTTGCACTCCGACATCGATGTTCGTTTGTTTTGCTTTCCAACAAACTGATACTGTCATAAAGTAGGTTAATTCACAGATGGAATGCGCTCTATATTTCAAATGCCATCTGCGGTGGTCACAAAGTAACTTCAGATAGGCGAATTGTAGTGGTTGTTCTTTTGGAGTGGGCCTACCCATTCTCTGATTGCCTACTCAAGGCTCTTGAACGGACTTTGTGTATAATTTACTACGGCGTACTGTGAAAAATTCATAATTGTATGGGACGCCGGCTGACAAGTTTGTCACCAGCGCTGATTGCCGAACGGCGTTCAGACAGTTTGCTGGCCAGTGAAGACGATGTGCTGGCGTATGCGACTAGAGTCACAAATACATTTTTATTGGTCACTTTGCATGATATCGCGTTATACATACTATTATATTAGCACAGTTCTGAACGAAAAATTTGATCTTTGCAACCATTGAGGTAGACAGATTTCGCCTTATGTGCATATACCGAACAATGACCTACTCCTCAACAAAACAACTGTCAAAGTAACGTGACCAACAGTGATCAATGTGTTTGTTTCTATTTTAATCTTTTAAATGTAAGCACTTGTATACGAGTAAAATGCTTCTACAAATTGGGATTTAATCTGCTTGCATTAAAAATTGGCGAGAGTAAGTATACAAACATATCAAAGCATTTTTTTTTACATGAACAGAGTTCTAACCTCAAATCGTGCATATCCACGTCGTTTTTGATTGTGCTACTGGAAAAAAAGCAGCACGATGGTGGAACATGGACAATGGGTCCTGCACAGTTCCCGTACGCACTCTACCTGATTGTTCCCTCTACGTTTGCAACACCTAAGTTATATATTTATCTGTGAATGATAAGGGGAATAAAGAAGATGGAGCCTCTAGAGAATGGCGGATTCCGAATTACGTTTAACACATATTCGCTGCTTTTGTACCGAGTTAAGTAATTGGCAGGTGTGAAACTATATGAAAAGTCCGGCCTCTCCACCACACGAGCATGACGTGTGAATTAATATCGTGCATTCATTATTGTACTGGTAATTGTTAACTGAACACTTTTGGAAGTACTCCAATCACATGAAATGTCAACATAAGCGAGGATCTTATTACTAATATTTATATGACGATTAAATCAAAACTGGGGAATTGTTAGAAATAAAAACCGTTAACTGTTACGTCAACTATTATTCTGACGTGTCTAGAAAACAAAAATTAACGTTTTATTTTGTCCTTTTTTAAACATTCTACTTTTGATACAGCACAAAAAAGATCGTATAAATCGGGATAATATAATATTTCAAAAATATTTTGTGCCAACACAATAAAAAAAAATAAAAACTAAAAATAAAAATGTATCGCCCAGTTACCTTTGTGATATTTGACATCGTCCAGACACAAAATAGATAAGTATGGAGACGTAATGGCGTGTCTGTTCCTTTCATGTGGCCATGTGGGCTGTGCGAGGCTCTGGGAACGCGCTTTATGTCGTACTGGCTACTGCATGCTGTGATAAGTTCCCTATTGGCTGGGCTGCCGGCTGGCAAGTAGATTACCAGATGTTGATTGGCGAACGGTGTTCCAACACTTCGTTGGTCAGTAATGCTATTTTGTTGGCGTGAAAGGCTGGAGTTCGAGAAATAAGCGGTTTTTTCACCTCGGCATTGTTAAGTACTTTGTAGCCCAGGTGTCTGCAGATGAAACAGAGGCGTTAAAAGCGAGTAGTAGGGAAATATTGTTTCTGGGACATGACTCATGAGTAGGAGACAGGAGCCGTCTGCCATATTGGATAAAATTTCCGTTTTACACTCAACATTTCCCGTTATTCCTTCAAAATCTACCAATTTCCCCCTGAAATAGGCCCTTTTCCCTCAAAATTTTCACTTTTCACATAAAATTTCCCGTTTTTCCGTCAAAAAAGCACTTAGATCACCATTTGCAAGAACAAACCCCTGAAAGGCAATTTTCGAGCCATTTGATGGATACGGGAGGCTCGCTTCTTTTACCTGCACGCCTCCACCCGTCGCACAACAACCCCAGCCAAGCTGACCTCCCATCACCACCTCCTAGAAATCATTATAAAAATTGCAAAAAATAAAAATTATCTAGAAAATCTAAGAACAAATATTCTTACCCTACCTTACCCCTCAATAATCCCATCACCTTCACCACACCCTCTTCCCATCACCATGCCCTAGAAATTATTATAAAAAATAGCAAAAAATCAGAAAAAAATTCTTAAAAATCGAGTGACATATCACATTAGACACTCTTTAGTTCCTCACTTCACCACCATCCCCACGCCTTCTCTCCTCCCCACAGATTCTAGCAATTCTTATAAAATCAGAACAAAATAAATTTTTTTTTAATATCCAGGAACATATAACGTTAACCTCACATTCACCACACCACACTCACCAACCACCCACCCCCTAACCAAAAACATCCAGTCCCACAAATTAGGGAATTATCGCAAAAAAACCGAAGAATTAATTCTAAAAATCGAAGAAAGTATCACGTTAACCTCACGCCCATTCAACCTCAATTATCTCACTCCCTCTTCAACCCCACCCGTAACCATTATATCAAAAACAAGAAAATTCACAAAAAAAAACTAAAAATCTAAAAATGGAAGAACACATCATGTTATCCTCACACTTACCCCACCACGCTAACCATCAACCCGTAACCCTACCTACTCACATTCCAATAATAAAAAATAGAGAAATATCACAAAAAAAAAAAAAAGGAAATTAGATTCTTATAGTTAAGGAACAAATAACGTTAACCCCGCACTCACCACACTGCCCTAACCAACCCCACATCCCCTGGAAATTATTATAAATCAAAGAAAGTCCCAAAAAAAATCGAGGAACATGTAACATTAGACCCCCTTTCCTTGTTTAACCCTCCTCCCCCCTCCTGAAACTCCTATCCGTCAAGAAATGCGTCGATTGCCCCCCTTTGCCCTTCCAACTTCACGCTGTTCAATCCTCATACCCAAACTGCTCTTGCAGGGTCAGTCCTGGCTCGAACTTCGCCCTCCTTGCTCCAAGTCTGTTGCATCCAACTGGCTTAGAATGTATTACCATATTGGTCCACTCTTATTTTTGTGCACTTCAATTCAACATATACCACTGTTTCCATAGCATTGATTTTGCACATCCAGTGATAGTCCATCACAGCAAATATTTAAGTACTGATATATTTTGCTGACATCATTTAATTATTTTAAATCATTTTCACTTGCAATACCAATTTGTAGTCGCATATCTGAAAACCAAGACTATAATATTCTCTACATCAGGGAAGTAGGCAGGATATGGAGACCAGCGAGAAATGAAAGACGTTTTTATTGAAATTATATATATATATATATATATATATACTTCAGACTACAAACATAAAAACAGAGTCCTAAAATTTTCCACAGCATTCAGCCGCAGCCTTCAACCGCCAAGTTCTTATGATTTTTTCTCTGATTTTAAAATGTTCTACAAAATTGCGTTTCTTTTTTGTTTTAAGTTTTACATGACGTTCGAGATGGCAACCAAGGGTCAATGTTCAGGACGTCATCCAAGATCAAGGTCAAAGATACTTGATATTATGGTTCCTACTATTGCGAGTGGGGCAAATGGGTTTTCTCAGAGTGCTCGCGTGTTTTTTCACCATCCCTTAAAATAAGTACTTGTGTATAATATTTAAAACTAAATCATGTTTTATCTTGGCCTGCATAACTGAATTCCTCTTGTAAACGGAAGTGTATTTGTGACTAGGCTGGACTTCCTCCAGTTAAAACTCTGCCAGAGGTACTTTACACGGAATTATATTTTGAAGAGATATTCTGAAACTTGTGGCACTGGAAAGATATTGAGATTCATAGGACGATTGTGAAGCTGAATGCAGAGCTGATTGCGAAGTATTGAGATAGATCGAAGGATTGGTATTTATCGAAGGATTGGGATTGATCAAAGGTTTAGTGTGTGGATTGGTGTGCACATGGAGCTGATTTTGGTGCATGTGGTACTGATTATGGTGCATGTTGAGCTGATTGTGGTGCATATGGTGCTGATTGTGGCATGCGTGGTGCTGATTTTGGAGCATGTGGAGCGATTTTCGGGCTTGTGGAGCATGCGGAGCTATTGTGGAGTGATAGTGGAGCGAATGTGGATCATATTAAGTAATTGAAGAGGAGGTTGTGGAGCATGCAGAGCTATTTTTGAGCGATTGTGGAGTGGATTGCTGAGCATGCTTCATAATTAGGGGTCATTTAGGGATCATTTATGGGTCATGAGTGGTCATTTAGGGGTCACAAGGGGTCATTTATGGGTTAATAGAGGTAATTTAGGGACCATTTATAGGTCATTTTGGGATAAGTAGAGGTCATTTAGGGGGTCATTAGGGGTTATTAGTTGTCATTTTGAGGTAATTTAGAGGTCAGTCTTATGAGAGGTAGGTATGGTATTGTAGTCAGTTGTCTGCTTCAAGTGTGACCATGAGTTCAAACTGAGCGAATAACTTATCTGGAAGAAACTGTGTAAGATATAACTGCATGGAAATGTGGTCAAGGAACTAGATAAAATGCCTTGTTGAATGGAAGCATAAAAATACTTAAATCTCACTGATGAAATATGTTAGTAAATATATATAGAGCAATAGCTAGGCCAAGCAGATACACATGTTGCCACTGTAGAAATAACTTAGGTTTTTTTCATGAAGATGAAGCAAGCCAGTGATTGTACGAAGTCTACTTTAGATCTTACCTCTGTTGATGTACCTTCTCACACAGCTGTAAATTTAAATGTAAAACCGTGTTGCTACTGTGGAAAGATCTTCAGAAAAAACTGCCATGCTCAGTGACATGAGATAACTGGGTATATAAGCAGCTGGGTCACAGTTAGGAAGCATAGTTTGACATTAGCATTCGTGAAAGACACTTCATCTCAGTTCGTGTAAGCAACTGGAAAGTACTATGGAACCAAAAGATGCTTATCCATCAACGTCTGAGGATGGCACAGTGCTATCGACTTGTTCAGATGGGACACCTGTGACAGCACCACCACCATCGTCTTCTTCAGGCATGGCACCGACAGTACCATCGACTTCTTCAGGCGTGACACCGACAGCACCATCAACTTCTTCGAATGGAACGTCTACAGCAGTGCAGACATCGATGAATTCGTCCTTTGTTGCTGTTACTGCGACAAGATATTTGCCTACAGCCGAAATGCGAGGAAACGTGAAAAAACTACTTACACGGAGAGTCCTTCCTGTGCTATGCAGCGATGCGGCAAGTGCAAACATCTGTTCAAGCGTGGTGACAAGCTGAAGAGTCAGAAGAAAAACTGCAAAGGTAAAGTTAGTACAGCTAAGAAACGACCTGTACTAGCAGTTGGTGATACCATAGCGAATGGATTCAACCTGAAATAATCAGCATGCAAGGGTTTTTTAAAGGAATATGTGATTGGAAATAATTTTTGTAGGTACGCAAGACATATGCACATACCTGGAACACATTAAGCAAATGATAATTAATTAATTACACAGAAGAAGTTGAAGAAGGTCCTATAAAATATCATGTTTGGCTGGAGTGTACCTACGAAAAGCTTGAGACTTTGGATGAAGCCATCAGTCGCCGAGCGTTTAAGACTGTGAATCAAGCACTGTACAATGTTGATAGTATCCCAGAGGCTGTAAAGGCCTTGAAAGAAAAGCTTTGTCGTAAAGAAGAAAAATATGTAGCCAAGGGTTCTGGTTTGACGCTTGCTAACTTAGACTGTCTTGAGCTGCATATAAGTAGATTATATTCACTACGTGAAAAGTGAGCATGCAGCCGTAAATACACTACGTGGATGCTGTGAAAAATTTAAGGTTTCTGTTTTTATGTCTGTAGCCTGAAGTATGTGCATATATATATATATATATATATATACATATATATATAAATTCGATGAAAATGTATTTCATTTCTAGCTGGTTTTGTATCCTGCCTACTTCCCTGATATAGAGAATATAATGGTCTTGCTTTTCAGATCTGACACTACATGTTGGTACTGTAAGTGAACATGAAAAAAATAATAATTAAATGATGTCGGCAAAATATTATGTTAGTACTTGAGTATTTGCTGTAATGGTCTATCACTGGATGTGCAAAATCAATGATATGGTAACAAAGGTATATATTTAAATGAATTGCACAAAAATGAGAGTGGATTAATATGGCAAAAATACATTCTAAGCAAGTTGGAAGCAACAGACTTGGAGCAAGAAGGGCGAAGGTCGAGCCCAGCCTGACCCCACAAGGGCAATGTGGGAAAAGATGTTGGGCGGCGAGAAGAGGGAAGGGCGAAGGGGGGCAGTCGACGCTTTTTGTGACGGATAGGAGTTGCAGGGGGTGGTGGAGGTTTCAGCAAGGATAGGGGGTTTAATGATATATGTTCCTTGATTTTTAGAATCTATTTTTCTTTTTTTGTGATTTTTCTGTATATTTTTTATTGGCAAGTGAGTAGGTACGGTTAGGGGTTGATGGTTAGGGTGGTGGATAAGTAAGAGGTTGACATAATATGTTCCTTGATTTTCAGATATTTTATTTGCGAATTGTCTCAATTTTATAATGATTGCTAGGGGATGGGGGTTGAGAAGGGAGGTGTTGAGTGTGGTGGAATGAGCGTTAGGCTAATGTGATATGTTCTTCAATTTNTGGGGGTTGAGAAGGGAGGTGTTGAGTGTGGTGGAATGAGCGTTAGGCTAATGTGATATGTTCTTCAATTTCTAGAATCAATTTTTCGATTTTTTTTTCCGATAAGTCCCTAATTTTTTGTGACTGGGTGGATTTTGTGAGGGGGTGGGTATTTGGTTAGGGTGGTGAGGTGAGTGTGAGGTGAATATTATATAATCCTTGATTTTTGAAATTATTTTCGATCTTTTTTGATTTTATAAGAATTTGCCAGATGGTGAGGGGTGGAGAGATGGTGAGGGGATGGTGGTGGTGGGGTGAGAAACGGAAGAGTGTCTTATGTTATATGTTACTCGATTTTTAAGAGTTTTTTTTTAGATTTTTTGGTATTATTTATAATAATTCCAAGGGCATAGTGATGGAAAGAGGGCGAGTTGAGGGTGGTGGGATGAGCGAGGGATTAGGTAAGATATCATTACATGTTCTTAGATTTTCTAATTTATTCTTATTTTTTACCATTAATTGTAAACTATTTTAGGGGGTGGTGATGGGAAGGGGTGATGTGAGTTGGGTTAGGGCTGCGTTGGGAGGGGAGGAGGCCTGCGGCTAAAAGAAGCGAGTCTCCCCTCCACCTATCCTTCAAATGGCTCGAAAATTGCCTTTCGGGAGCTCGTTCTTGCAAATGGGATCTCGGTGCTTTTTGGACGAAAACACAGGATATTTTGAGNAAAATTGCCTTTCGGGAGCTCGTTCTTGCAAATGGGATCTCGGTGCTTTTTGGACGAAAACACAGGATATTTTGAGTGGGGAAAGGGAAATTTGGAGTGAAAAGGGCCGATTTCAAGGGGAAATAGGTAGATTTTGAGGGGAAAAAGAAAATTTTGAGGTTAAAAACGAGAAAATTTGTGACGTCATCCAATATGGTGGACGGTTCTTGCCTCCTACTCATGAATCATGTCCTAGAAATAACATTCCTATACTTAACATGAGTAGGAGATCTCACACTGTCTCAGTTTNAAAATTGCCTTTCGGGAGCTCGTTCTTGCAAATGGGATCTCGGTGCTTTTTGGACGAAAACACAGGATATTTTGAGGGGGGAAAGGGAAATTTGGAGTGAAAAGGGCCGATTTCAAGGGGAAATAGGTAGATTTTGAGGGGAAAAAGAAAATTTTGAGGTTAAAAACGAGAAAATTTGTGACGTCATCCAATATGGTGGACGGTTCTTGCCTTCTACTCATGAATCATGTCCTAGAAATAACATTCCTATACTTAACATGAGTAGGAGATCTCACACTGTCTCAGTTTAGTGAGTAAATGTTTTCATATATAGATGGAAAGCCAATAGTGGAACTTAACCTTCGGAAAATGGGTACAGCGAGTTGAAAAAAAAACAAGCAGTTAACCTAACCCACAATAAATAATAAACTCTTCATACTGTACAGCATGTTTTCTCGCAGCGAGTAAACTTGCCATTTGATTTGAATTTGCTTTGTTGAGCAAGTATATGACCAGCGTTGAAGTTTGCGTTGGTATGTTGTAAGAATAGTTCAAGCCATATCCAAGCTTGCCAGTAGCATTTGCGTCAGTCAATAGAGATTTATCTTGGATATGGCTTGAACTATTCTTACAACATACCAACGCAATCTTCCAGGAAGTTTTACAACTCAGTCATACTGCAGGCTTGTTGCGCGGGGTGAGCTGATTTGATTCAAGTTGAGTTCATACTGTTTCTGCTTTTAAGGATCAGAATAATGTTTCTAGTTGTCTGCCAACATTACGAAAAGTATTTTCTACCCAGAGTATTAAGTTANCAGGCTTGTTGCGCGGGGTGAGCTGATTTGATTCAAGTTGAGTTCATACTGTTTCTGCTTTTAAGGATCAGAATAATTTTTCTAGTTGTCTGCCAACATTACGAAAAGTATTTTCTACCCAGAGTATTAAGTTAAAATACGTGTAGGTACAAGGAGGGCAAATGTTCGGATGCTGATTTTAAAAGTGCACAACAGTGAATCAGCTATAAGAGATCTGTTGTATTTGTGCAAACGTATATGATCAGAAGCGTGTCATATGGTTGTCCACATTCTCTACGGAATGTAAATTAAGTCTTCACCCATCCAGACAGACAAGACTATGAAATATAACAATTTCTTCGACGTCCTAACAATACATTTTCTTAAATATTTGTTGATAGGATGTCCAGGTGATTTAATGTCCATTGAAATGTTGAAAATGTTGCAGATTTAGTTAGTTTTTTAAGAGCAAAAGAAAGTTTACAGGAAGGTAGTGAACAAGCATTGTAGTTTTAAAATGGTATGTATTATACACTGAGATGACAAAAGTCATGGGATGCCTCCTAATATCGTTTAGAACCTCCTTTTACCCGGTGAAGTGCAGCAACTCGACGTGGCATGGACTCAACAAGTTGTTCGAAGTCCCCAGTAGAAATATTGAGCCATGCTGCCTCTCTAGACGTCCATAATTGCGAAAGTGTTGCCGGTGCAGGAGTTTGTGCACGAACTGATTTCTCGATTATGTCCCATAAATGCTCGATGGGATTCATGTCAGGCGATATTGGTGGCCAAATCATTCGCTGGAATTGTCCACAATGTTCTTCAAACCAATGGCGAACAGTTGTGTTCCGGTGACATGGCGCATTGTCATCCATAAAAATTCCATCCTTTGTTTGGGAACATGAAGTCCATGAATGGCTGCAAGTGGTCTCCAAGTAGCTGAACATAACCCTTTCCAGTGAATGATCGGTTCAGTTGGACCAGAGGACCCAATCCATTCCATGTAAAAACAGCCCACATCATTATGGAGCCACTACCAGCTTGCACAGTTCCTTGTTGACATCTTGGGTCGATGGATTCGAGGGGTCTGCGCTACACTCGAACCCTACCATCAGCTCTTACCAACTGAAATTGGGACTCATCTGACAAAGCTACTGTTTTACATTCGTCTACGGTCCAACCGATATGGTCACGAGTCCAGGAGAGGCGCTGCAGGCGATGTCGTGCTGTTAGTAAAGGCACTCGAGAAGGTCTTCTGCTGGCATAGCCCAGTACAGCTAAAGTTCGCCTCACTGTCCTAACGGACACGTCCGTCGTACGTCCCACATTGATTCCTGCTGTTATTTCACGCAGTGTTACTTGTCTGTTTACACTGACCATTCTGCGCACACATCGTTAGTCTCTGTCATTAAGTGCAGGTGGTCGGCCACTGCGTTGTCCATGGTGGGAGGTTATGCCTGAAAGTAGGTATTCTCGGCACACTCTTGACACTGTGGATCGGAATGTTGAATTCCCTAACGATTTCCGAAATTTAATGACCCATGCGTCTAGCTCTGACTACCATTCCGCGTTCAAAGTCTGTTATTTTCCGTCGTGCGGCCATAATCACGTCAGAAACCATTTCACATGAATCACTTGATTACAAATGAAAGCCCAACCAATGCACTGTCCATTTATACATTTTGTACGCGATACTACTGCCATATGTATATTTGCATATTGCTATCCCATGACTTTTGTCACCTCTGTATATTTATGAAAAACATTTTTTAGACTTTTTGTTGAGACGCCAATAGTTAGTCAGAAAAATGTTACGTCTACCTCCTGAAAGTCTTTTACTTTGTGTTGGTTGGTACTATATATTCCCGGTGAGTTCGTCCCGTCATTTATTTTGCTCGAACAGCACTGTTATTTTCATTTATATATTTTACTATCACCAGCACCGCTGTTCCACATGACCGCGGAATAACCTGGTAACGTTGAAACGTTGTACTCTATAATATACACTACACTTTTAATTCACGGCATTTAGTACCGTTAGGATCTATCGCTAGTTTGAGAAATATTATTTTAACCCTTCCTGTCTTCCACCATTTAATTCGACATTTAACGTAATAAGTAAGATAGCACTGGTTTGGGACCCTACAGCTGGAAATCGCAGTAGCTAAGTGGGGACCAGACCAGGGAAAGTACTCTGAAAATATTTTGATATTCTCGTAAACACAAGAAAATTCATAACTCACGTCTTAGTCACACTCATTTAGCAATTATCCATATGTATGTAGATACAATACCTTAACATTATAATGTTATGTAGGAAGAAGCATGGTTAAATGCAATTTTGAAAAGTATTTTACCAAAACTTGATTATTTAACTGTACTTATAACTTTAAAGGTAGTTAGGAACGAGATAGATATAACAAAAATATGGAGTGGTAACATTGTCAGGACAACTCGAGTAAGAAGGGATCGGTTTCCTTTCGCTGCAGCAAACTTTATTTTTAGTACAACATAAATCCCATGATTTTTGTATCAGGGTTATTTTTTTCAGTAACCACTTTTAAAAGTTGGTTTTGATTTATTTCACAGCTAAGGAAAGGCCTCCAACCACAGCATTAATAATTACGCGAATTGTGGCAGGGATATCTGGGGATGATATCCCGTGCCCATTATAGAATGAAATAAGGGGGGAAAAAAACCAGACGAAGAGGTTGGAAAGCTTTTAGCGGCCTGTCATTAGGCGTGATTAATTACGACGTGACATCCCATCAGGACTCCTCGCCCTTTCCCCCACAAACCCCTTCCTCGCCGCCCAGTCTTATTTACAGCGATATCAGGAGATTGGCGAAGGTAAACGCAACCACGCGTATAACGACTCGCAGCTGCAGGCCTTCGAAACAGCTCGCGTTTCGTCAGATGCTTCTCGCGCATGCGCCGTGAGTTCACCTAACACAGAGGAACACACAGACGGACTTAGCACTTGCCGCACCCAGATGAAAAGTGACCAAACCACAACTAAAGCTGTCTCGCGATTGAATGAGCACTTCTGAATCCACGGATGAAGTAATGAAATACGTGGTAATAATGACCGAGCATGTAATGGAAAGGTTATTAATGAGCAGAATACGTGTCCAAGTAAGGTTATCAGAAATTCTCAATCAACCACGAACGGCTTGTAATATGTAAGGTTGGTTGCCTTTGACGAACTGAGGTAAACAAAGATCCTAAGCTAATAAGTTATGTCTAGGTTATAATATTAACACTACGAGGTCTGCACATTCACAGACATTCAGAACATACGAGAAGTAAGTCGCTTATAACTACCACTATACAAACACCAGTTCCGTTATTTCCTGTGTTTCCACGTACCACCATCCCAGCGTTGCATGATACAACGTACACACTTACTATACTGTACAACGTTCGTTATTGCCTAGCTGTGATCCAAAAAAGTTTCAAGTTGACCTCGTCCCAAAAAATAATTTTCATATATAAAAGTATAAACAATCTAATGTGGTTCGTTTAACCAAGTCAGACCCTGCGTAACATGTTGTGTACAAAAATGACTTGAACGGTTCTTTTTTTGCCGGAATTGTAGACTGCAATGCCCAATGTCGAATAATATTCCTTGTCAGTAACTTATTAATAAACCTACTAATGCTCAATGGTTCATATTACTCAGCCGAACACAAATCCTACAACTCGCTGGTTGTGAAAACGAAAACAAGTGCTGTGTTGTCTTGAGTGCATCACGCATCAAAAAATCTGCAACACCTGAAGCTGTAATTTTAGGTTTCAAACAATTATACAAAATTACACTTTATTTTCGAAAGTAGTTGATATATTGGAGTGTCCTTGTATTGTGGGTATAAAAAATAAACGAAACATTGAACATTTGCTGGGACCGCGGTGTTGTAGTGGTTAGACTACTCGTCTCTCACCTAGGTGAACCGGGTTCAATTACCGGCGGGGTCATCCCCGGATTTTCGCTGGTCGGCGGGTTTTCTAGGGGATCTCCCGTTTCCCCCACCCTTGCATTCCGGCCCTACTCCATACTCACCTGGTTTCACCCTCATCGGCTCTCAAGACCTCGATTTTAAGAGCCGCCCAAATCTCTTAACTTACTTCACTCACACTCTTTTAGTTCTACTCTCAAGGGCAGAGGAATTTTGATGCTATCATTACACGAGTTACACTTGAACATACTCCATACTACTCACAGTGTTAAAGATCTGCACCAGAATTTACCCAGAATCACTAGAACGGAACCCACGACTAGACATGCCATCGCATGACTGGAGACGGTGGAATTTTGCGTAAATCTTTTTTATCCAGAAAGCTGTCACAACTTTTTCTCTTAATAATTAGATGATATAATTTTGACACAGCAGAGCTATCTGCAGTCTTATCATAGACAGAGACTCCCCCCTTTTCGCACTATAATAATGCACAATGCCAAACTTCACAGCTCTATACATACTCGAACTGGGGTCGCTTCTTCACTGGACACACCTCGTCAGAATTTCGCCTCCTCTTACACTTGTCCACAGTGAATGAATCGAACCGACTTCTAAACGTTTACCATTGTCTCTGAGTCCTGCAGGGTACCTCTGATCATCGCAAGTCCAATGAAACTAAGGAAATTGACACACAATTCTATAGGCTGTTCACGGTAAAGTGAGCACTTTTTGAGGCAGCCTCTTCAGACATAATAACCAATAAATACTTTTCATTGTGGCCTTTAACTTTTGGTTTTGAGTGTGGCGAAATGTATATACTGTGTTTATTACTCACGTAGCAGTGTTTACATTAGTAAGTGGCAGAAGGATATATATTGACTGAAAGAAAAAAGTAACCAGGACTTCAAAATTGCTCACATTACCGTGAACAGTATATATCACACTTTGCGGTTACTAAATCAAAGATCTGAACCCTAGTCATACACGTCCGGAATTAGTGCGACACAATTCTTATTGAAACAGTGAAATGAGGAAATAGGTATAACGCAAATAGGTGACACTCAATAATAGACGACAAACGTCAGGTATATTTAAACCTAACATATAGTTAGAATTTCCCGCCATAATCCAGTGTTTTCATATATGATAAAATTCGCTTGGTTGACGCTGAATAAAGTAAATAATACAATCTTCTCAGTTACAAATAAGTATACAGTTCTAGCCGATGCTAACTTCTGTTTTCTTGAAACCGTACTGGAATCACTTAAACGCTCTTTCGTACATCCGTATCAATATCAATGTCTCTGCAATTCATGTAGTTGGCAGCAGCTGTTTATGACAGAATATAGTCTCAACAACGAAAGACACCGAGTGAGGTGGCGTAGTGGTTAAACTATTGACTCGCATTCGGGAGGACCGGGGTTCGAATCCCAGTACGGCAATCCTGATTTCGATTTTCCACGGTTTCCCGAAATCACTCCAGGTGAATGCTGGGATGGTTCCTTATTACAGGCCATGGCCGATCTCCTCCTCGTTCCTGCTTCTCTGAGAATCTTGCAACGTCTCTAATGACCTGACTGTCGACGAGGAGACGTTAAGCCCTACCTACCTACATACCTACAAACAACTAATGTTATCTGCCATATGTGAGGAATCTCCTTATATCGACGCTGTTTTATTCCGCGTGCATCGCGGATCGTCAAAGCCACGTTCTTTAGAACATCTCCGGAACATGATACACTGACTTTAAATGTTAAGGGGTTTTATAACTTGGGACGAGGTGGCACGCTTTTATAGCAGGATCCGTACTTGCCCGTTGTCCCTGAAACGAGAAGTAAAATGAGACCCTAGTGTAGCAGCGCAGGAATGCATATACGTAATAAATTGAAGTACCGTGGAAAAAAACCACATGGCGTTGGCGATGCCAGCGATGTCTCGACGTGCAAAGGTTTGGCACGGGTCCGCGGGTGGCGGAACCCTGTTTGTGATGACATGTTGCCGACTGTGTAAATAAAGTAGTCATAGTCTATTCGTGGTTTCTTCTCACATTTTGAATCTAACCTTTGAAAAATCACCTCATATATGACGTGATTAGTTATTTTCTAAATATGTCATGTATCACAACCGTTTTATACCTGTGTTAACACAAAAGTACCTTATTTTTGATTGAATTTAACTTTTACTTTTTTTTAATCTACAAATTATAATATTTAATTTATAGTGAATATGAATAAAAGGGAGACAATAGGCGTGTTTATAATGCCTAGTAAGAAACAGTTATAATTAAAAATATTATTACACTGAGCGCGCACGAATGCTGTGCGTTGTCCCTTTGTTGTAATTTTCTAGACTCCGTTAAGATTTGTTTGCATGAGGTGGAGGAACATCCTGAAAGTAGAAATTTATCATCCCCTCAGAAAAGTGTGAAGTAACCACGAAGTCATCTTAGCAGTTTTTTTTGTGTGGTGCGTTTGCTTATTTTAACATTTGCCTCAACCCCACAACTTGTGGAATACGTGCATGATGCCTGGAAACAGTGGGATGAAAAACAATTCACAAAAATTTCAGGAGAGCCCACAAAACACGTGACCCCCAGGGAAGACTCAGAGAGCGCTAGACACTGATGCATGCTTTGTACAGCTCATGTCATGCATATTCTTCATGTGCAGAAGTCCAAAGTTGGGAACCTATGTAGTGAATGCGTTTAAAGGGCCAAAAGCGCGAAAAGCCTCGCAGATCTTCATGGAAAACCGCTTTTTATTTGAAAACGACTGACATTCTACTCTGAGCTCTGGCTACAAAAACATTCGTAAATTTTTTCACTTACGTAAGTAGTGTGCCAATATATTTCTTTTCTTTATAGGCCTACTCCGCATTCCATAGCGCTTCCTGTAATTTATAACAGTGCTTAATTTAACGCCATTAAAGGGGACAGTAAATATTCGTGAAAATATTTCTGATACAGATATGTTTACAATGTGATGTCTTCGGTTCACTTTTATGCTGATGGGTTTCCAAACACATCTTTACCACTGCCTGTGTTCAAATCACGGACGTCTGCTACTAGTTTGATCAAAATTGGATGCTTTCAAAATTGGATGCTTTGGTACTGTGCGCCTCCTCCTATGTTATATTTATAGCTAGTGCGTTTAACATCACAGGGCACAGAAAGTGATGGTATTATAAGAAACGGACCGTTAAGTGGATTTCACTAGCCATTGACTTGAATATCCTTACTCGAAAGCATAACGGGTAGACACCCCCATATCTCCGAATCAGGTGGTAGTCTCCCATCGTGTCCCGTCGTCGGCTGCTCTTCGTTGCCTCATCCTGAGTCCTGACTACGCTTCTCGTCCTCGACCATTTGATGTATCGACCTCATCTTCTATCGGGTCCTAGGCAGTACAACGGCCGTGAGAGGTCAATAGTTTGGCGCAACCGTACCGTGTCTGCCAGCCCAAGTTATTCTCCAAACCTCAGCAGATACTTGCGTTTGTTTGTGTTGCATATAGTGGTCTTCGGTGTTTTCTGAATATGTATCGGTAACAACCGCTAGCAGCATTTTTGCTGGTTGTACCGCTGCTCACAATGAAACAATCGCAACATCATACTACGCTGAGATTATTCCGGGAAAAATATGCTGAATTACAGCAAAATTACACTACTCAGATGCATTCTTTTCCAGTTCATTCGAATTATATGCTCCTTACTTAATTTCAGCAACTAGGATTTCCGTTTTTAATTATGCCTCTGATTCAGATTTATGGTGTACATTCTTTTTTTTTAGAGACAGGATATTTGTTTAAAAATTAAGATTTTGGAGACGGCACTAACGTAGACAGGCCCTAATATTCCGTGTTATAATCTGAGAGCAAACAAGGCACCATATAAATAGCTTGACGTATGTCACTGAACTTCTGCTCGTGAGAAATGCTACACAGGACTCTGATCCTTTACTAGGGACACACAATTTTAGCATTACGATTTCACGGTCAGTTGTACCTCAAAACTCCACAACCCACGTCCACTTTCCTGACTGGGTTATAATAAATGTTGCGTTTCTTGGGTGCCCGTTCACGAATCTCGGGCATTAGTTGTCAGAATACACGAATCCTAATTGTCTCATTGAAGTATGAACCTATCAACGCGCAAAGAAATACTGCCAGCAAAAAAAAAAAGAAAATCTGCAGGTGTGGATATATGTTGCTGAAGTATAGCCTGAGCGGAAAACGGTTTCTTTTTTTTTTTTAGAAAATCAGAAGTTCTTAACAAATAGTAAATATTTGACACACGGGCGTCATAATTCTGTATAACTGAGCAATGCAGGAGGATGAGTTTCGACAGTGGCGGCAGCCAATATAAATTTACATCTGCTCTAGTATGTAGGTATAAACTCTGAAATGTGGTACAACGCGAAATGGCTGGGTATCTAGAATCATACAAAAATAATTTGGTANAAATATATAAAAATATATATATATATATATATATATATATATTACATAAAATCATAGGCTTACCGGTTCAAGTTCCATTATTGCGTTTTTATCATTTTAAACACTGACAAAAGTTAAGTACTATAATAATCACTTCCAACAGTTTAAGTGAAACGTCTATAGTGTGCCTTTGAAAATGTGAACATTTCATTGGCAGTTGCACTTTAGTTACGCCACCAGCTGTACCGACGATGTACGTTAGCCGCCCGTTGTGTTGGAGTGTGTGGCTAGCTTCAACTGCATCAATAATATTAGCTATACTTGCGGCTAGTGTTTGTAAGTTCATCATGCTCAGTAAAGTATCTTAAAGTTGCGCGGTTTTATTCGGCCGAAATACATATTTTGAAGGATAAATATTTAAGGGGCTCAGTACCATCCGATACATATTGAAAAAAAATTAGATTATATCCTGTTGAGACAACTTCTGCGATCTCCATTTTACCGTAGAAAACATAGTAATAATGACTGCACCCTGTGCCATCTACATTTACTTACAGAAACTAGTACATTCTTCCTCAGTGAGAATGTTTATGCCTGAGGGTGTTATCCCACACTTAAATGTTGTCCGCTGTGTAAACAATGTCATCAACCGTTTAGAACTTGAACTAATTCGATGTTTATGTGTAAACTATATATATTAATACTAGCTGACCCGGCAAACGTTGTTTTGCCATAAAAAGTATTTCTAGTGATTATAGTATTAGAAAAAAATAACTATAACTTATTGTAAGTGTGTGAGGATGTGGTATATAAGTGGAAGAGGCATGGAGCTCTGTGGACGATGACGGAATATAAAATTAGATAATTTAATAAATATTAATAAAATGGAAATACAAACAATTACAGCTTTGCGATCAATAATAAAGTTAATTAAGAAGTACACTTAATTATTGAAAATATAATTGTAAACACGTCACTACTACGATCTGAGCACAAATGAATAAGAGAAAGGTTATTGTGTGAGAGAAAGTGGAGACCGGCTACTCCGTGCTGTGTCACTGGGAGACACCTGGTGGGAATAAATTGTAACCTAGATCGATAAATGATCGATGATAATTGATCAGTTATCGACCTAGGGTAAAATTTATTAAATTACTAATATCGCTATAAAAAAATAAGGGTTGGTGGTAGAAGGGTGAAAATTTAGGAGGGTATGTATTTTTTGATGCCACATCATAAAAAAATAAAAAATAAAAATTTTGTTCAAACAATAAAAAAAAATTGTTTGGGGGTGGCCACCCTTATTACTTAGGGGTGTAAAAATAGATATAAATCGATTCTCAGACCTACCGAGTATACATAAAAAATTTCATAAAAATCGGTCCAGCCGTTTCGGAGGAGTTCAGTGACTAACACTGTGACGGGAGAATTTTATATATTAGATTATTGTGCAAGCTCTATATTCAAATACAGATATAAACCTTAGTACGTGGAACAAAATGTTATGTACGATTATTAATAATATTATGTGCGTGAAAGTCGGAATATCAGGCGTTATAACTGCATAGTTCAGTGCTTGTGTTTCATGGCCCATGAATAATGTTATGTACGTTTTATCTCTCTGTTTATGCATGTTCGTACTATTAACTACAGCTTGCAGTACTACAACAATATGAAAAGTAAAAAATATTTCACTTTCTTATATTTTTTGGGTTCCCACAAATTGTGTATCAAGTAATGAATTAAACACAATTGTACCACAATATACGTTTTTTTTTTTCGATATAACAATTCAATTAAAATGTTTTTCTTTTTACAAAGATATGTGTGTTGGATAGCTCGCCCTCGTACTGAGCCCCTCGTTTTTTCAGTCTGTTCTCCTTGCTTGCCAAACTAAAGAATAAAATTAAGTTGGCATATGTAGGAGATTTTTAAACTGAGACAATATAAATTAATCTCTGCGAATATGGTATCCAGGCATTATGTCGAAAGCGTTACGCACCAGCTGGGTGCCTTGCGCATAGATGTGATAAAGTATTCGGTGCGCGTGCCAATATCGCCCTTAGCAACATCTTGCCCCATTGTCGGGAACTTGCAAAACAGTTCCAGGTAGGCGTGGGCCGTATGGAGTAGCAGTTGATCGGATGATAATACAAGTCACGTAAGCACACGGACGGAGGCTTTAACATTCTCTCGACGTATCTACGCTCACGGAGATGCAGATCATCCTCGATATGCGTCCCAAATAAGACTTAGCCAAGTAGTTCAAGGCCTCTGGGGCGGATATTTTGTTATTTCGTAGAAACTTCTTAATACAAAAACGATATTTTGTTTCATAACATTATTTTCACTGGCATTTCATTTCTGACATGTAACGCAATAAATTGGCATGTTAGAAAAGAGAAGAAAAACGAAGAAATGATTTATCCTTTCTAGTCGCAAGCTAATTTTTGTATTTGAGTAACATAATGAAGTGATCAAAAATCAGGACGCAAACAACGAACCCATTTTGATGTTTGCGAAGCTTTGTTTATACATAAATGACCTCAGACACACAAATAACTTCCCCATAAACCAGAATAGGTAGGTTGGCAGAAGTAAAATGGTTTGACAATTCATTTATTTTAAGCCCAGTTATTTGGGGTTGTAATGCTCGATTCTCTGGACGTGGGCCTCGAATCTTACTGGTTCTTTCCTGCTGCCGAGGCACCGGCTGGCAAAAGATATCTCGCCGCCTCTTGCAGATGGAATTCGGGAAACGTGCATCAGCTTATCCGCTGCGTAACTGACTGTTATGTGAATGCACCACAGAGTATTTGCGGACACAGAAGTGAACCAGCTACAAGCATCCACGAACTCCTTCCTCTTGAGTGAGGAAAACGTCATCATTTGCCAGCAACGTGGAGGAAACGTCTGCCAGTCGGAGCGTGGAGACCAACCGGCCAGTCTGCAGCCCAGACGATAAGGAAAATTCAGCAGTGCCAGTAGCCATTCCTATACAAGACAAAGATTCCAAAGCCTCGCGCAAACAACAAGAGATCGAGTGCGCACTGAGAAAAAAGTTTTGTTGTATTAAACAAAATTTGTTTGACGCAACCAAGGCAGTGAAATATTTTGTTGTTGAAACCAAGTTAATTTGTTGTTCTTATTTGGCTGGAACAAACAGGCATTTAGTTGACGTAATTAAAGATTTGTTTGACTCTACGTACATTAAACAGTTATAGTTTGTATAAAATAATCGCATGCCTACCGATATTCTAATCTAGATCGCTTGTACCCGAGCGTTCCGCCCTAGCAATCTCAGATAAATTTACTACTGATGAAATAGAAAAGTTTTTAAAAATATGTATTCTGGATACTGGACAACGTGCTCAAATAAATATTTACGTTTTACAGATTTGCTTGTTAGTTTCCTGTTGAACTTGTTTTATTAGGATATTTATACCATTATTAAGCATCAATAAATGCACTAACAAGCACTTTTACTATCCAATTGTCACGAAAAATGCAAACAAACTCTCAAGCTGTATTTTCTGACGAAGGTAATCAATTTAGTGGCCAAACAATGTCTCAACCACGTATTTGGTTATATGTACAAAATTAATTTTGCTTCTTTTCTAGGGTTTTATTTAGTCAACAAAATGCTTTGTTGAGGCAACTAAACATATTTTTGGCCTCATATAAATAAATATTTTGTTGGCTGGAACAAACCTGTAATTGCACGCTGTTTTCCCACCGTGTGCTGTCTAGACAATAAACATGTTTACCTGCGCAACATAACCCCTTCCCTACAACGAACACGACTTCTTAAGAGAATTCATTGCGTAAGGCTGAAGGAAACACGCTCCAGTTATTTAGAAACGGCCTTTGCTATGACCACTTGCTCAATAAGAGAGGGATATAAACTATAGATAAAACAAATTCATTGGTTTTCGTTGCAATTATCTATCGCTGATTCACCCATCGTGACAAGGACTGTCAAAATCAACAAGTGGTCGAACAGTAACGTTGACGTTCGTTAAGTTACATTTGAACAGACCTATATTTATATGTATATATATATATATATACAACTAGCTGCATTAAAACTCTGAAAAAAATGAAGCAAATTAATATTTCAATTCGCGTATTTACATAAGCAGCGTTCAAACTCGATTCCAAATTAAGTTGTTTTTTTGGACGAAATAATGCATCTCAATATGCGGGACCGAATATTGAGCATTACGCAGCTAAAATGCGCACTCTATCCTGTATTCTATTTACAATGTTTATCTTACAGAAACCAAACTTTTCCCAACGTCTTTTTTTCTTAATTATTTCCCAACATGTGTATCTTTAAAATTACCACTTCCTTAGTTTAAGATTATTCAGTAAATTATTCGTAAATGGTCTTCGGTGACTGTGCTTGCTAGAGTATCATGCTCATGTGACTAGAAGACGAAAACCCCAGCATGACTTTTGCATTTATAATAACAAAGTCGCAGTAACGCTATGAAAAAGGCACGCATTCGCAGCCATTCAAGACAAGGTAGACATGTGTCGTCTGTATCTACCACTCAAGAACGGCCCTGCTAGCCTCTATTTTCTTCACTTGCCACCATTCTATTGGTTTGCAGTACACCAGACGCTTCCACTGTAACGCACAAAGTTCATTACTGGCTAACTCTCAGGCAGTACACTGGCGTGTTGATTGTGTTCCAATTTAATGTTTTAGTGTATTGTTATCATTTAAGTTACTACACTAAATTTATTTTTCTACTCACGATAATTTATCGTTCACGTGCCGTTGTGCTCTCGTGACATCCTGCTAAGCACTATTAAAACTGACCAATATGACTAATTTTTTCCAAGGACAGAAAAAATTTCAAACTAATGCAGCCCAAGCAAAGCTCGGACTTAATCCTCAAGTGACTCGTATTTTCGTTCCTAGCTAATGCAAACAAACATTACTTGAAATGTTGCTGCACTCCGAGTTATACTACAAAATGCAGCACCAAAAATGCTCTTGTTATTAAAGAGTATATACGTTTGTTTATCATGTGAGTAAAAATTACGCGTAAGTGCAAATGCACCCCGTCATACGGTTACGTTTATTGGAAAGTACCTGCCATAGCCGAATTGTTAATACGTAAAAACAAGTAACTGGTTAGGGCTACGTCATAAGTATTCACATTTAATTACCATTATGAGGTGGATTGAACAGATGAAAGACCATTTTGTACGGATGGAACAAAAACGTGAAATAATAGAATTAACTGAACCTACCACATTCGACCGATTTTCTCTGGAATTTACACTCGCCGAACTGAGGTCTTAAACTGAACTTCATGCCAGTCCATCACAACGTAAAAACTAGGGGGGAAATGTTTCCCATAGGAACTCCTTTGTGAAACATGAGTACCAAAATAAAAAAAAATTATAAAATAATTTTTTATCCGATCAAATTAAATGAACTATTGAGTCTTACGGGATTTAATGAAAAAACTCTGGAATTATTTAATTATGAAAACCATTTATAATTAAAGAATTGCTCAGTGTTAATTTTCGTTAAAATCTCTTCAGTGGTTCACGTTCTTAAAAAATCTAATGTCGATGCGCTTTTGAGTGACAATTTTTGAAATAAGTGTTATAAAAATCTCTACTTATAATATTATTCGATTTAATTTAAACGCTTAATGACCTATCTACAGTAAGAATGGCAACAAACTGTCTACATTACTAGTTCCTTATCTAAATTTCTTACTGAGTGACAAGTGGAGTGCATTTTTATTTTACGTAAAGCAGCGTAATTTATGCATTTATGTTTAGGTATTTGACTGAAACAGTTTCTCAGTTGTGACGTGATAAACGCACTATTAATGATTATGTTAAAACTGTATTTACTTGACGCGGAATGATACATAATAAGAAGAAAGTGAAAAATAAACGGTTCTCTCAAAGAACCATTAATTCATCGCGAACGAGATATAGCACAAAAAAAAAGTCCTGACTTGTTTAAGTAATAGTACGCGTCTGTTTTTTCTTCCGACAGGTGCCTGCCGCTGGCTGTGATGAAGAAACGTGTCCTCGCGCTTGGAAGCCGAGAACCGAGATGACGTCACGCCTACTGCGGTGCGTCCTTGTGTACGCGCTCCTGGTGGCAGGTGAGTGAAGCTCGCAGCAGTCGGTGCCTTTCGCGTGAATACGCTATCCTTAAGGGTTGGGATTCACCCCTTTAGTAACAATTATCAGTTTTCGCGTCATCATTTCGGACTCACAGTAATAACTGCCAATGTACAAATATAGAAAATCTGCATTTTACGAGTTGTTTAATTCTTTTATGCGTAATTTGAATTGTGTGTTATCCGCGAGTTGTAAAAAGTCAAGAACATATTTATAATTTATCAGTAAGTTCCTGCCTTTTTGCAAGCAGGAAACAACACCCAGTGAATATTAGATACAGACTAGTAAATAGATAGTAAATTGTAAATATTCTATAACTAAACATTTCCAATAATACCTCTGAAACTGAAATTATGACATGAAAACGAAGAATTTCTGCATAATAGGTGAATCCGAGCCTTAAGAACGTTGGGCAGTAAATTATTTGTTATGTTTTGTAAAACGCTCGTTGTCTTATATTGCGCTCTCAGTATAGATAACATCGTATGTAAAATTATTGTTTTTTTTTTTACTTTATTACCTTGTATACGTTTCATATTTGAATAAATATAAATTGTCTTTAATTGCAGTCATTTATAAAGTAAAGGTATATTTTGTATGCTTTTCTTTAAGGTATTCTATTGACGACAGTGTTTTACTGGGGGTGCGATATACTCCAAGGTTACGTCATTTAACCTTCCCAGCGACAAAATTTTTTTTTCTGGAGTATCTGTATAATTATACGTGTAAAGTACAATACCACTGTTTTCATAAAATATAAATAACAAAAACTAACTTACTTGCAGAAATTCTTTAATTTAAATATTTTTTCAAACGTCCACGAGTTACCTCAAGATATCTACGCAACGATAGAGCATACAGAGAAAGGTTTGGTTATCCTTTTTAATTTCAGGATATGTACCTGTTTTTATTTGTGAATGCCCCTTAATTTTTGTTAAGTGCCTTTTACTACGCATATTTTGAAATTAATTAAAACGATGCCTTGGCTTGTTTTACAATTTTTTGCGTATTTCGAAAACAGAAAACTGTGATTATATGCATATGATAAACCACCAAAAATTTTTTAATATAATTTCTGTGCATAAACTGATACATAACAAATGATTGCTAGAGGTTGAAAAAGTCACGCAGTTATCATTAATACAAGAATTTTTTCTGTCCAACGCACTTAATGATGTCAGATACCCACAAGTTCAATATCTTACATGTCTTTTTTTCCAATACTCTTCAACTTGTAAATACTGCTAAGTATTAGGAACAGTTAAATAAATTAAGAAATCATTTAAATATGTTTTAATTGCCATTTTGCAAAGAATTTACGTAATGCAATAAAATATTTGTGACATATGTATGTAGTTTAAAAAATTTAAAACACTATGCATACATAGTCCTAAGTCTAAAATGACATTTTTTCATTGTATAAATTACTTTTTAAAGGGAATTCGCTCCTGAAAATGCTAACCTTTATATCTATTACATTTGACATTTAAAACTATTTTCTTCTGTTTTCCAATCATAAAAAAGTTACATAATTGTGAAAAATAAAAATAAAAATGTATATGGCTAGGTTTTTATAACATATATAATATAGATATCGGATAACTGAATACATAAAATTGATTTTCATGAACTAAGTGCAGTTTTGAAAAGGACGATGTCCTCTAAATATTTGGGGAGATGTATAACTGAAACTTAAAATATATTTCTAATACAGATAAATAATTTTAGTTTAGAAAAAAAAACTGTTTTACATAAATAAAAATATTCAAGTCATAGTTTTTAGTAGTATTGCATGCATAGATTTATCAAAATATTTAGTGAAATTACTCACAAAAGCATGGCAACAGTGTTATCACTGTACCATAAGTAGTTTCTGAGTTATATCAATTTAAATATTTAAAACACAAAAAAATACTAATTTGCGGGAATAGCGATTTTCCCTATATTTTTCCTGCGTACCACTTGATAATATGATAAATTTACAAACTCACGCTGTGGTTCTTTCTTTATTCGTATGCATTCAATTGTAATTCGAGAATAACGATTTAAAAAATGTACTACGCTTTTGCTCGGGGAAAACTGACACTGCCATGTAGATGTGCCTGTGACGTCGCTGAACATGTTGTTCACATGCATATTCCTTAGCGAGTACGTGTGCATTTGAAATGGTTATTATATTTGGTTGCCTCCGAAGATTTTTATGTTTTTGCTGCATCACCGAACACCAGCAAGTATTCCATAGTTCCACTATGCAAAAATATAACGAAATGTACTCCTGATAAGATTCCTACAAGTGAAAAAAACAAAGCGTGAAGCGTGTCTAAGCGTAGTAAGAGCCGTAAAACACTAGGCAATTTATGACAAAAGTACATGTTTCGTGTGTGAAGATAATTTTGGCGTTATGTAAATATGTTGTTTTCTGATCGTAATTTCACTGGCATAATTTGTAACACGGTAATGTTTGTTTTAAAGGCAGCGCCTGAATGACCAACGAGAAATTGTAGTTACGTTTCATAAGACTTTGTAATGTGGTTTACACCACGACACAGGTATGTGTTTTTGGACTTCTTTATTAAAATACAAAAACGTTCTTTGTCAGATATTAATGCCAATTAGTAACGTTATGTTTGAAAATTGTTTCATGAATTTGAGGCTATGTGTTCCTGTTATGCATGTTACATAGACCTAGGTTTAAAACATTTCTTAAATAATAAAACCAGTATCATGCTAATTTAATATATATTGTGGCTAAATCATAAACCTTAGTTTTAAGGACTAATTTCAAAATACTTGGATTCCAAAACAACATAACTAAGTAATATCTGTATGGTAATAGAATGCTTGTCAGATGTGCCAAGAAAGGCATGACGTTTCTGAGAATGGAGAGGGATGTGTTTGCAGGAAAACATTCAAATTAATTATAACTACATGAGTCTAAAAGAAAAGAACTTATTCGTGAGAGTAAAGTTCTTGAATTAAATACATACCTACAAGTTAAAATTAATTTCCTAACTCTATACAAAAATAGTGTTTTGAAACACGTCTCAAACATCAACGAAAGCGGAGACAACTGAAGCAAAATCAGTTTAAAACTATCAGTAAATTTTTCAAGAAGCATACGTTTCCAAAAACCTTTTCAACCCTATTTTAATGTTTTTCTGTAATTTATTGCAAACGGCTGGCAATACGTTTGCATGCCGATGATATGATGGCAAAACAGAATCATATACAACTATCACACACGTTGGCCAATATTAAACTGTTTTAATTGTTTACAAAGAAGTTGACAAAATATACATCTTGAAATCGTCATAATTTGGAAAATAAAGCACGCAGGGAATTAATAATTTGCCTCGTATTATTATATAAGGTAATTATTTTAATGACATCGATATAAGAGTAAATGATTTTTCAGGAAAAATCCCTATTGCATTTTGAATGTTACGTTGTCTAATTAAAAAATATTTAGTTTTATAGGCCAACAAAATTATGTTTTTACAAGTTTATGCAGTTGTTTATTTATGTGGTGATGCAGTTAATGTCAGGCATACTACATGCTCATGAAGTTAATGTAGAGTGTAATTTTATTATCTGAACTAAGAATTAGTTTTATTCAGTGTTACCAAAATAAATTTATTTGCAGAAATTCTTATTAAAATTAGACAGTGCAACTAACGATGAATATTTTGATTTGTTTTAAAACATTTAATTTGTTTCGATAACAATTTTTGGGTGTTTCTTCCCATATTCATCGTTAATATTTCGGTGCGAAAGATAGCAGTGATGCTATCTCAGATTCAATAAAATTGACAATATTTTTTCACCTTTAATGTTACCATCTCATGGATTCATAACATTAAAACGTTAGCATATGAAATCAGTAGCGCAAATTAGAAAGCGCATCAACAGCCGAAAGTTNATGGATTCATAACATTAAAACGTTAGCATATGAAATCAGTAGCGCAAATTAGAAAGCGCATCAACAGCCGAAAGTTTTGATAGTTTCTCTAAATTATAATGAGGTATAGAACGTGGAGTACCACGCAATAAATACAATTTAGCAACATATTTAAAAGACAAATTTCATCTTAAATCTGATAAATCCAACGTATGAAACGCGCTAGCTTTACGAGCACGTGGTTTTTTTATATGTCACAGTGGTTGAAGAGATTTGGTGATAATGCCATTCGTAAGTAAAGGTCGTTCGTCATGTTTTAGTGTGACGTGTTTAGGATAGCATTTAATGCTCTCGCTTCCATGCTATTCAGGAGTAGCTCACAAATGAAACCTATCTAATTCATCCATGGATTAACCAGGATTCTAACCCAAATTCTCTTAGTCCGAAAATAAAAGGCCTTTCAAGAGTTCTGCGGCACAGGGAGCATAGGACAGGTGATAAATCTAAATTTAATACGGAAGTTTCGATTTCTCGCTTTATTCCTAAGAAACGTTACTCTCTTTGGCGTTTAAGTGAGTGAAATTGGGGTATAAGTAAGGTTTTATAAATTACAATTGTGTTACATAAATTAAATAGTAGAATGAGGACATATAATATATACAAATTTTTATAAATATTCAGCTGAAAATTCCTGGTTACTGGATGACATATAGGAAAGCTTATTTGGTACATTAGTCCATACGTACCTTATGGCATATCACTCAAAGAAATATATCCTCGCCTAACAGTATTGGTATAGTGCTACGAGAATCAGGTAGCAGTTACGCATGGGGGGGGGNGGGGGGGGGGGGCAATTACGTTGACATTCCCACAAAGATTAATGACGGACTCGTTCTCACAATATAATACAGCAAAGTTTAGTGTGCTACGAAAAAAATTAACATGTGCAGGGAGGCACCAAGGATTTAAAACTGGGAGAGCTTTTGTTTATACAATAATTTTTAATTTAAATATTTACATCACAGTTAATGAAGCTGGGAGGGGCTTCGGTTCAATAGAATGTTATATAAAGGTAGCATATTTCAGTTCATATTCAATTTCCTGTATAATGCTGTCAACCTTATGAGTTTATAATTAAATTTTGTCAAAAAGCTACGCACACTTACACAACTGCCTCATGTCGAAAATAATGGATAAGCATATACAGTAAACGAGTAAACATAATTATTTAACAATAAAATTTTTGTCTTCGTATAGTGCTTTTCTCAATCTGACATGTTTCTGCAACACACTTTTAGTTCATATACACCATTCAATACAAAGCCTGACTTCTTGGGTTTTGTTTCAAACTGACATAGCCTCATTGATATTTACAAAAATTTAACTATGCGTGTTCAAGCGTTACATGGTGTCGTTGTGAGAAGCATTAGCCAATATACAAACTTGTAGCTCTCATCCTTCATAGTTAACAATTTCCTTCCCTTCTTGAATAATATTAACAAGGGACTGATAAAATGTGTTACGTAGCTAAATACTCTTGAATTTAATTCCAATTTTTATACTATACTTGGGAGGGCCCCGAGACTTCCCTCCTCCTTCCTCCATAAAACCAAAATCTCCCACCTCAACGCGAGTGCACTCCTGACCAGACAGAATCAAGTTTTCAAGTGCTCAGTGCAAGAAAATAAAGCAGAAATGATCTAATGTCAGGAGTAATGTGTAGACTATAAAAAGCCTTTCACTGATGGCAAAATTTCCATAAATTGAGGAAAATTTTCCCGAAAATGTATAGCTATGGAAACGCAATCCGTAATGACGAAAAATGAAGCTGAGCTCTGTAAATAAAAAATACGGACCGCCCCCGTACTTCCTCTAACTTCGGGTTTTGGGAACGAACAATGCCGAGTGTACACGAATTTTTCTTTGCCGCTGTAACCAGAAAATTATCACTTCTGCGGGAATAAGGATATCAACGCCACTTAGATCTTTTTATTCAGACATTAAACATTAGTATCAGTAATNTATCAACGCCACTTAGATCTTTTTATTCAGACATTAAACATTAGTATCAGTCATCATATATATCAACACTTAAGCACTCAAATATTATTAAAAATTGAAAAATATGCATATGCCACATTGATAAAAAATAGCGTATTTATACATAAAATAGTCACAATGAGCTTATAGATCAGTTGTAAGTCACGGATTCAAAATCATATGATTTGTGTTCAAATTTCGCTTTNATAGTCACAATGAGCTTATAGATCAGTTGTAAGTCACGGATTCAAAATCATATGATTTGTGTTCAAATTTCGCTTTAAAATACTGGTTCTTAACCTGTAGGGCACACTATCTCTCTGGGGAGGCGTGAAAGAATTTCAGAGAAGGCGTGATAAATTAAGAGAAAAGAAAAAATAAAGTTAAAAGTATTAAAAAACAACGTTGAAGTTCAAATTACAGTGTTAATCCAATACATAACTTCACAGTTTATGTGTTTATATGTGTATATTCATGGACGTATATGTGCATGTGGATAAACAATAAATCGCAAAACATAGTAACGCTTTTTGGGTGGTTTTGGNTCACGCTGTAATGTGGAAGAAGGGCATTTTCCTCAATAGTTTGAGAACCTTGTTATATAATAAATTTTTTAAACTTAAAAAAAATTGATAGGCAGTAAAACACTCGCATAATAATAATTAAATAACCTTTTTGCGGAAATATTACCTTTAAACTGGAAGTACAAAATACTAACTACCATATTAACGGAGAATTTACGCGAATTCACGGAAAGTTCCGTGAAATTTGGGGAAAGTCCGTTATTGAAAAAGCAAAATGTCCGCAATGTTACAGGGAGTTCTGGAAAATGTTTGGCAGTACTTTTATGTACAATGGCACTTTTTTTAAACACATTGTACACAAACATGTAGATGCCGAAACACCAGCAAAAGTATGGTGGCCATAATAGAAGCAAATAGGTTCGTTACGTTTTACTGCCACTGTCACAGAGCACCACTGAAGATTTCTCTTTGTTCTGAGATATATATGGGAATATTCAACAATTCCATGTATAATCTTCAAGTTTTATTAATTTTGTTACATGTTCAATACGTTTGCTATTGGTAGCGTATATGATCATCATGTCGACGTAAGTCGCTGCAATAGTTTCACCCGTCACATTATTTTTTTTAAGTTTCAAGCATTAAAAAATATTTCACTAGAGTTCGAGGCAGCAGAGAGTAATGTTTGTACGGCACCGTCAGTTGCACGAGCGCCTTCGCTAGGAGTTGTTGGGGGAAGTTACGAGAGCACGGTAGACAGTGATATATTCCTTCCACCGGAAATGATTTGCATTCACAAGTTTGTGAAGTTGTTTTGGCTGAAATTAAATATACAAAAATAGCGGGTTCACTTAAGGTTTAAAACTAGATGACAGGCACCCAGCTTGAACGTACACAATAAGTTTTCTAAAACCATTGCTTCGATAATGGTAGATTCATGCCGAACTAATATTTAATAATAAATAACTGATAACACAACGTCAGTCTGCACTTTAGAAATAACCTACTTATATTGAGAGGTCTAAAATAAGTTTTTTTTACTTGAATAAATGAAGAAAAAAATTTGAGTAGCTGTTGCTAATACTGAAGAAAAGAACCGAAACAGGTCACAAAAATCGAGTACGGAACGTATAAAATACAACTCTTCATTTTGGCGTTGTTTATTAGATTTGAACGAAATAAATTTTTTGCAATTTTATCTGCCGCGATTATTAAAAATAAATAAGAAGTAATGGAAGTTAATGTTTTAAGAGACATAGAGGGGTAAATTCTACGAAGATACCTCCTTTCCATGGCAATCTCCTATCGACCTTCTCGGTGCATGAACATTGATGTTCAAACAGGGTTCATGATGAACCCTGTGATGGTTCGGCGGAGAGTGGGCAGAGATGGTGGAACCGACGCCATTTGAGCTTCCTCGACATATGAACGTGATACTTTCTTGGCGAGCACATCCTTCGGGGGGTCTTGTGGAATTTGCTTGGTCGTGCAGTTTATAAAGCCCAATTTACGTATACATGAATGTATAAAAATTAGCGTGCTGTAAATTTGGTGAGAGAGCGTATCTGAGAGTGGGGAAGTGTTCTTAGAAGAGAAAGAACTCGGAGCTCTGTTCGTTTCCGCTCGGAAACTTGTTAAGAACCACGCGATGAAACAGTGGCGCTGATTGTTCAAGGCGCTTTCTACGATCTCATAGTAGCGTACGCTCATCACGTGGCGGAGAAGTCGAGTTCACAACGGAAGGCGTGCAGACACGGAACGTGCCGCAGAAACGGATGGCGCCCACGACTTCCGCGAACGTAACTCTGAGCGGCGAGTAGCGACGACGACGTGCGTGTGCCACGTTGTCTGGTTGTCGCGACCGCTGTGGTCTCAAACAACTCTGCTCTCCGGCTGTAACCGCGCGACGTGTAACCGAAAGCTCGGTGTGCGGGAACACGGAATAACAGGGTTTCGTTTTTTTTTTAACTCTCAATCCCAGTAGCTCCCGCAGAGGACGTGTAGCACAGGAGACAGATTTATCGGTGGTAGGGATTTAACTGTGCGCATCACATAAACGATCGGCCATAAATTAAACCTGCTTATTGAGTGAAACCCAATGAAGAGATTTGGACGGCTCTTAAACCAAGGTCTTGAGAACCGACGAGGGTAAAGTGATGTGATTATGGATGAGCGCCGGAATGCCAGGGTGAAGAAATGGGAGATCCCCGAGAAATCCCGCTGACCAGCGGCATCGACCGGCAAGATTCCCACATGTGAAAATCCGGTGGCGATACCGCTGGGAATCGAACACGGTCGTTTAGGTGGGGAGCTAGTAGTCTTACCACTACACCAGCGCGGCCCCGAAACCTCTTGAAGATAAGATACAAAATTAGTGTAATTAACAAACACATTTGGTTCGCTATTAATCGAAGAAATTGAAAATATTTTTCGAAAAAAAAAAAAAATTTACACTCTAGTACATACAGTTAAATGTAAACGATGACTGATACATCTAAAGTTATGTTGTTATTGATTTGCGAAAAATTGTACATATTCCTAATCCATCTTACTGGTGTAATTTTGAAAACTGGTGGCCAAAGTAATACGTTTATTTTATTTTGGAACATATTCTTAGGAAGTGCAACCGGAGAAAAATTGTTATGTTTCTAACAACAATCTTACAGTGTAAATTAACCCATAAATACTTGTCGTTGTGGCCATGAAAGTGCAAATTGCTATAAATGGCGGACGAATACGCATAATGGCTAGAAAGTAGATACTAAGCAGGGCTTCTTAACTGCTCAGTCAACCGCTGACCGTTAATAGTGTAATAATTGGGCGATAATTGGGTGGATCGTAAGTCCCACGGGACAGAACAGGTAAGTACATGGAATGGAATTTGCTTGACCTTGTTTCTTTGCTGTGGGCGTCCCCGTTCTCTGAGAGGCCAAGCGAGGTCATTGAAAAGGGAATTGTATCTGATTGGCTAGTAAGTGCTGTGGAAGGCGCCCTGTTTTTCGGGCTGCCGACTGTCAAATTAGTCTCGAGGCACTGATTTGCCAACGACGTTCCGCCTTATTGCTGACCTCATTTAAATGGTGTGAGTGGCTAAAGTTCGCGGTACACCACCGATTCACTTCTCTACTCTTAAATTATTTTTATCTCACGTTAGCGTTATATAGTTGAATGTCAACAGCTCAGTAGCAAAAACGAAGGCATTAAAATATTTTCTCCGTAATTTTAAATTTCACTCACTACACGATGGCATCCTAGGTGAAAGGAAGCGATTGTTTAATGCTGTCAGGAAACTTACGGAGAAAGTCTCTCCCAGCTTCGTTATTTCCGTGGTATTCAAATTCAGTGATTATATCCAGGAGTACACAGTTCCTGCTAACACTGTTGCAACAACGACAATACATTGATTAATGTTTTCGAGACTGCAAGCGTTGGAACAAAATGGAGGTGGCCGCCGTGCATGTAGTTATTTTTTGGATATTCGAGGACTTTGGCGTGATGGCCCTATTAAGGACGATACATTTATACGTAACAGACGCCTCGTCGACTGTAAGTGCAAGACACTGACAGAGAATAGCATGCTTAAGAATACGGAGGTGAAACAGCCACTTATACCACAAACTCCAGCTACATAACGCCAGAAAAATGGTGTCTCTAGCAAGCAACATGTAGCCAATCAGCAGCTGGGAAGTTATAACCTGCCAGCTGGCAGCGAAGCCGATAGGGAATCTTTTTAGACACAAAGCCTACTCTTGTTACTCGCGCAGCCAATCAGCGAACGGTCACACCCAAGGAACCGTGTTGCTACTAAATGCCTATTGTGTGGCACCAAACGGCTGTCTTTTTTGGCAGCGTGATTCTACAGCGGACACCCTGTCATTTTATGTCGTAATATTAAAGCTACGGGTATGCCACGCGTTCTCTGCTACAGCCCATTCACGAATATTCCCCACATTTCTGAAGTCCTGCTAAGTTATACTTCCAGGATATTCCTGCGCCTCATAAAAACAAAGCTTACCCGAGTCAATAAAATTACAGCAAAGGGGCAGTGCACCGCATTATTGCGCACTCACAATGTTCTGCATAATAACTATTTCCTACTAGGAACTACCAACATACCTATTTCCCCCCTGTTTTTATTCATGTTTATAATAAATTAAATGTTAAAGGTTATATAAGCCATAGTTCAATTTATTAAAATAATAAGGCACTTTTAAGGTGACACAAGTATAAAAAAGTATAAAACGATTTTGATACATGACATGGGAAACAACCAAGTACGTTATGCAGGTGATTTTTCAAATGTTTGATTCAAAAACTGTGAAGAAACCGCGAATAGACTATACTTATTTTACCAGAATTTCTATAACTAAAAATATTTCACTAATACATTTTTTTATTCATTTAAACTCTCGAACGTGAAACTTTCTCAAAATTTTTGTACAATGAAAACTGTAAACAGTCGATTTAAAAATAATTCTGAATCTCGGAAAAGATTTACCAGGTGACCAACTTAATCGTTGATTTTTTTCTACCGGACAGTTATGTGTTGTAACTGGTTACACTTGGTTACACGTGTCACGACAACACTCGCCATATTTACTACGTGGTATTTGACCAAAACAAGAGTTCCAGCCGACGAAGTGGACACGCAATTATTATGTCCCTTGCGACTGGCACAATAGTTACGTAACAGCTAGAGAACGTGGTGTCTCCTTTCGGTTACGCATTTCTTCCACGTATCCATACACTCTCGTGTAGCTTGCGATGCTTAACACGTCAAGTCGTCGTTGGCAACACGCCGCACGTTACTGTGCAGTGCATATTGTTCGTCGTTTGCATACATGTGGAATGTTGCCATTTTCCACATCCCTTTCCTAAAATGCACTCTTATATTTTTTCTGCATGCTAATACTTTTAGTCTGTAATTTTTGTGTAATAATTAAATATATCTTCATTTATTTTTATCGTTTAAGAACAGATTAAACTTCACTAACATATCCAATTTTTAAAACTGCCCTGGATTTTATTAGCTGCCGCCTTAAATAGCAGTGGTTTACTCAGTAAAAAGTTTTTGCATTTTTACAAACAAAAGTTTGGCAAATACTTGCCATGTTAATTTTTGCACCATTACGAGCAAACTAGAGCAAATTTTGCAATACGTTACTGAGGAGTGTGTAAATCCAACGTGGAATCTTAACAAACGAGTATTGCAAATTTCAGGTTTATTATAAAATTAAGGCACATAACCGATTTTATACGTTAACTAAAACGATGTGTTGTGAATCTAAAATTCTTTACTTACTGGTGTTACAAGAAAATGTTTGTCAACTAGTTTCTGAAGAATTGCTGACGTACGCCACTGCAGTGACTGCCGTCAAAGAAAACAAAGACAAAAACATAAGCACACACTAAAGAAGAGCCAAGATTTACCGTCGTCAACAAATATCACAATAAATTATAGAACATCCCACACGGGGTTTTTTGTCAAGAACAGAAAATATCAGCAGAAAAATTAACCAAATTATCGAACAACGAAGTCAGAGTAAAGAGATTAACACGAAAAAGAATCAGCAAAATACGAGGACAACATAGACAAACTTACGGCGAAGACATATTATTTTCACAAAACTGGATGGCACTACGATGACAACACAGATGTAGCCCTACACATTAGGTTTTCTTCAACAGACTATTATCGACGTTTCAGGAGCACATTGATAGGGCTTTTGTTTTGATCTAATTAAGTTTGATGTAGTCTAACCACCTTCCTTGTAAGGTGTCCTAAAGGCTATTCACGGTAAAGTGAGCACTTTTTACATCTCCTCATTTGGAATAATTATCAATAAATATATTTTATTGTTGCCTTAGGCGTTAACTTTTGGTCAGGTGAAATATATCTACTGTGCTTATTACGTAAATGGCAATAATTATTTTAGAAAGTGGTGGAAGGATAAAAATTGGCTTATAGGAAAAAAGTGACTAGGGCCTAAAAAGTACTCACTTTACCGTGAACAGCCTATTCAGATATTTATATATTTCTAATGCAGCTGATCTTGTTTTGTTTTCAATATGAGCCTATATGACCATTGTCTAAGGCATCGACGTCATAGTTCAACAACGACATTCGTCCACAACAATAATCTTTAATTTAATTGAAACTCAGCCTGTAACCTTAAAATAACGGTATTTGTTTTAGACTCTTAAATAATTAGGGACAGGAATCTTTCTCGATTTCAATGAACTGTTTGCTCTAAGCCAGGGTCCTCTGTATTTTCCGTTCGCTTTAATAAGTTCCTTGGCTGCTGTGATTGTGAAAATATAATTTTGCTCTTGAATGAGTTTCAGTTGATTTGTTTTGTTGCTAGTTTATTATTAGTAGCGCGGAGTATTCGATACTTCACAGCATGTCAGATAAACTACGGCCCAGTTTACAGAGACCGGGAAAAATGAAAATTCATTCGAAGACATGTCGACATCGAAACTTGTTTGAAACACGGTTATGTTTCAGTTGCTTTTGAAATTGGGCAGATATTCCCCGCGGGACTCAGAATTTAAAACAAACCTACAATGAAACAAGAAATGCCAGGTTACTTGGTCAATGGTAAAACAGGATATTCACTAGCACAGCAGCCTGTGGACTAGGGCTACACGATATGGCAATAGATCAATCACAAAACAATATTTCTGTTATATCGAAAACTGCGATATGGTCCAACAATGTAGTGAAACATATCGCATATGGCGATATTAACGATAAACTATATTAGCTATATGCAATATTGGTGATATGCAGTGTTGGTGATATGCAGTGTTTGCTATATTAATCTAACTGATATTTGAAATGCTGATACTTTCGATATAAATATAAGAAATATTTGTGATTACCTATAACACCGTAAACTTTCAGTACTCTCTGTATCGCGGGCGCTGCGTCTTGCTCAGGTACTTAAACACGAGTTTAATTAACTCTATCCCTCTCGTAACAGCAGCTGCAGTCACAAAAGGCCAAAATGATTTTCTTCGCGATAACTCTACCAGGAGCCTAATTAACCCTCCACGCGAGAATAGTAGCTTCTGCCACGATTCGCAATGATTAAAGCCCTCGCAACTCTTTCTCGGGTCTAATCTATAAACGAGGCAGGAATCGCGACTTCGACCCGCGAACCCGCGAGGACGTCTGTCGCTCACGACGACTCTCCTCCCAGTGACGCCCAACGTCCAACATACCCAGTCCTCGCCTCTCGGAGACTAGGGGAGCGCGCCGGCCAATCAGCGCCCTACAGCCTTGACAATAGTGAGCCTTCTCCCTCGATTCCACGTGACCCGTTTATTCTATTTTATCATGGTTTTTACATTTTGTTATTTCGGTGCTTTACTACTCATCTACCAAAAATCAATTACTTAAATAGCTATAACTTTAATATGCAATCACTGTACGGGGTTCACACTAATACACGCCTCTCGCAGGCATAGCCATGGACAGGGCAGCACCTTCTCACGGCCCTCGAAGACTGACCTACTACGTCTGACAAAACACCAGCTTGAGGTCCCCTGCTCGACTCTGCTTCCCCGGACGTGAAGCCATATATTTCACTCAACCCTCCTGCCTATTATCTCTCTCAATATAAAATCGTAGAATTAAAATGGCAAATACAAAGTTATTCTAATAAAACTTATCGTGCCCTATTGACAATTACAAACACATGCCAATTTGAATGATGCCCTACGACAATTCTAGCATATTATACCTAAATCATATTCCTACTACTCATTTACAATCAGGGCCCGAAATAGCGTGTTACACTTGTAAAAATAGTTATTTGCAAAATATACGTTACATAAAACAACAAATTCTTGAAAAGCGTTAACCTGATTTGATTTTATGCAATTTGTGAATGATTAACCGCTGTTAATTATGATAAATACCTACGGATGATATACTTTTGTTGGTAATAACCTGGCACCCCCCCTTTTTTTTTNCCGCTGTTAATTATGATAAATACCTACGGATGATATACTTTTGTTGGTAATAACCTGGCACCCCCCCTTTTTTTTTTCTTATAACGGCCGATGTTATCACCTGGCAAATGTTCATGGATGGCGGATATCGAAACAGTCTGACCCCATCCACGAATCTGTTATTGTATATACGTAGTTCCTAAAATTTCAAGAATAAATTTTAATTCCCAATATTTAAGGGAATATCTTTCTCTTACTACACCGATGGTACACCTGCCTAATATATATATATCCTCTTCAAGATAAACATTAAGAAATGCGTTTTTTTTTAAATCAAATTGCTTCATTTCTAAGTTATACTTTGCTGCAATAGAGAGAATAATTCTTATTGATTCATTCCTGGTGGNAAATCAAATTGCTTCATTTCTAAGTTATACTTTGCTGCAATAGAGAGAATAATTCTTATTGATTCATTCCTGGTGGTTGGAGAGAATATCTCTTCATAGTTAACCCCTTTTACTTGACTAAAACCACGTGCACAACGACGAGCTTTATAACGTATGACCTGGCCATTCTCGTTCTTCTTAATAGAAAAACCCACTTTGTAGTAAGTGTTCTCTGACCTAAATTTTCAACTGTAGACCAAGTTTAATTTTCTTCTAGCGCCATCAGCTCTTCTTGTATGGCCTTGGACCATTCCTCCTTTTGAACATCTCATTGCTTCTTCATATGTTTGTGGCAACGAGAACTCAATAAGATTTACCTCAAAGTTTCTGTTTCTNTGAACATCTCATTGCTTCTTCATATGTTTGTGGCAACGAGAACTCAATAAGATTTACCTCAAAGTTTCTGTTTCTTAGCGGTCTTAAATCATGAGAAGGTTCAATATCCTCTATTTCTTGAGATGGCTCATAGGGAAGATCATCACTGTTACAACTGTGCATGTTGTCTTCATTCTCAGTTGATGGACTTTCTATCAGTTTGAAATCTTCTTTTCTCACTTCGGATTTAAGGTTAGTTTCATCATTTATGTTTTCTCTATTTTCTTTTCCTTCATCAAAAACGTATATTTGGGCTGAATTCCTTCTATTCTCTGGAAATTGATCTTCATAAAAAATGACATTCCTCGATACTTTTGCTCTTTTTGTATTTATGTAATACATTCTGCAATTAGTATTACCATAACCAACCAGTATCATTTTCTCACTCTTCTTATCTAATTTTGTTCTTTACTGGCCAGGAACATGAAGATACCCAGCACTACCAAACACTTTCACATGACCCAACTGAGGTTTTATTCCATTCCAGAACTCATAAGGTGTCATGTTAGGGGTCTGGCTTGAGGAGGTTCTATTCAATATATAAACTGCACAGTTCACAACCTCAGCCCACAAATTCAATGGAACATCTCTTGTATACATCATAGAGCGAGCACTCTCCACAATAGTGCGCAGTTCTCTCTCCTCCCGTCCGTTTTGTTCAGGGGGGTGTATGGAGCTGTACACTCCTGAATTATGCCTTATTTATCCATATAGTCCTTGAAAGTTTTGTTTATATATTCTTTTCCATTGTCTGTATGAAGGACCTTTACATTGTGGGTATATTTTTTTCTGACCATGGCATTATATTTCTTGAAAAATTCCAATACATCATTTTGTGTCTCAGAAAATATACATGCCTGTAACTTGTAGCAGCATCTTTGAACAATACAAAATATCTCAGACCTTGAACTGATGTGTGACTCATAGGCCCGCAGACATCACTGTATGCTAAGTCACTTGGCTGTAGTCTCCTCGCACTGATTTGTCAAATGGAAAACGACACTGTTTTCCATGATTGTCATCAACTTTTTAACCTTCAACAACAATATTATCACTCATATTCTTTATTTGTTTAAGGTTGATATACCATAGTCTCTGGTGCCACTTTTTAATGCCACTTTGATTGCTTTTAACCATATTACAAGTGTCTGGAACCACTGTTTCAATTTTTAGTTTATATAAGTTGTTTTCTGTGATTATTACACTCATTACCACTTTATATTCTTTGTATATTAAAGCATTTGGGCTTTTCTTGATAATAGTGTACCCTTTTTGACCGATTACTCCTTCAGAAAACAGGTTTCTTCTTAAACTAGGGACATACAAAACTCCTTGTAGTATGCTGTACTCCCACTGTCCATCAACCCATCTGCGAATCATAACTTTTCCAATGCCGCACACTTCTACAGACTGCTTGCTTCCTAATGACAGTGAATTTTGGTTGCACTCCACAAGTTCTTCAAAATAATATTTTCTGAATGTAATGTGCGCAGATGCACTGCTGTCCAAAATCCAGGTATTCTCTTCAACTTCACTCAAGTTGGTTTCTACATTAAACGCCAACATTGTCTCATCTTTTGATGGTTTCCTGGTTGATTTCTTCGGAGTACGACATTCTTTAGCAAAATGCCCACGCTTCCCACAATTATAACATTCAAAACGATGTTTAGAAGTTTTGTTTTGATTTGAGCTACTACCACTCGCATTGTTTCTTTTGTTTTGTATTTGCTACAAGAAGGGCAGTTTCTTGTTCTTCTTCACATGCAATACTGGCCTCTTCATCCAACAAACGTGCAGTAAAATTAATGAGGGTCTGCTGTTTAGGATACAATGACATCCATACTTGACGCAACGATCTGTACTTGCCAGACAAAGTTCTTGGTATTTTTGTAATGATGGCCAATTCGCTGACACTTTCGCCATTATCTCTTAGCTGTTGAGTCAGGTTTTCTACCTTCGAGATGTGTTGTGCTACACTGTCACTTAAACATATTTTATACTGGTAAAACCTTTCATGAATCAGCATTTTATTCATTTCACTCTTTTGTTCGTATACTTTGGACAGTATTTCATAAGCAGTTTCACAGGTTTCTATCAGTGTAATTTGCTTGAGATCCATTGAAGAGGTTATAATGAACATTGCCATGCCATCATGTTTTAACCACTCACTTGGGCTAGTTTCCGTTTTAGGTATGGAAATATCGATCACATTTGCTTTCAATGCGCATTTTATTTGGAATTTCCATTGTCGAAAATTATTTCCATCAAATTTTTCCACATTCAAAGATCATGATGTTTGCATTTTTGAGGTTACCAGCGCGCTATTTTTCTGACAATAAAAAAACGTTGTATTTGCTGTTTTATTCTGTTCTCTAAGTTCCAGAGCTTCCTGGGCCCATAACCTGTTGAGGCTTATGGGTTTCTTCTGTAATAAAACTTGAGATTTCTGGTATAAACGTTTTATTCACAACACTATAACAATGATACAGCAAGAAAGACACAGTTGTACTTAAAAGGCGCCGTTTTACAGTGGTGTCACCTAGTGACAGTTATACCAACCACACAGGTGACAATTATGCCAACTAAACAATTTGTTTTAAAACAATACAAAATGTTAAACTTTTATATTATATAGTAAGGATAGTAGAGAAATGTTGAACCGTTTGTAATGAAGTCGTAAAAAACGGCTTTTAGGGCGCTTACTTAACCATAAGAGATACATCCAATTAATATACTAAAAAATTGTAGCTCTCAAAAAAGTTCACAGAAAAGTCCCTGATAGTTACTCACAGTAACCATTTTTGTCTTTCAAAGTATCGCTGTAAAAACTAAATTGTTACCGGGCGAAGCCGGGCTGGTTCGCTAGTGTAGTACAAATCTGTGACTATGTGGATAATGTAATCCATTACCCTGTGTAGTTCCTCAACAGCATCTATACCCTCGTAACTTATCGCCACAAAAGATTCTCCTCATGTTCGATCCATTAGTTTTACCTCAAAACATTGCAATATCACCAGGCACCAAAAGATGGCTTGGCAAAATTATGTAATCGTGGCCACGGTGTTAACTGTATATGCACGGGGTTGTGGAGGGAGGGAGGTTAGCGGGAACAAGTTTTCATAAAGCGCATACTACTTTTCCCATACAAGTACCCTTTCTAATTCAAGAGAATGCAATTCCTCCTCAAGTTCGGTTTTGCCTTGACTAAAATTGAGATCCAAGTTAATTCATTCGCTTAAGGTGGCAGGGAGAGATTTTCTGGAGGACTGCTTCACACGTCTACATGGAAGGCTCTACGTGACCTGTTCCTGAGTAAGCTCACCTAGCCACCGGTAATACTAGGTCCTTAGGGTACAACCACTAATGTGGCGTACAAAGAGGTGCTTCTCTAAAGGAAATAAGTAGCTGCTTCGTGTAGTACAGGCGTGTGAAACCGCGGAAAGAATTATAATATTTTTACAAAACAATGCATTTTTTTCCAAAGTAGCATTTCTAATAAGTTAAATATGTCAGTAAAAACCGTCTACTTTACCAGTTTATAGAAACATTAATTTAAGTATACTTACTTAAGAACGTTTTCTTGCTAGCCATCGCTCAACAACTATTTTCTATTTGTTTATAATATATACTCATATTACATAAATATATATGTATTAATAAAATGCAAATTATAGTTTTATTAACTGATGTATAGAAGACTAATGATTTCAGATTAGTTTAGAAAACAACCATATTTGTATACATGGTGTAAAATCCCTTTGTTTCAGCTAAAGCCCTAACAGAGGGTTGCCCAGTATGAGGGTCTGTGGGAGGAGATGCGCGAATACGCGAATAATAGGAGCAATACTATTACATTTAAAGAACTTGGTTAAAAGTACATGGCCCCCAATATATTTTTTTTTTTGCGTTCGAGGCACAGCTATACGGGCGACAATAACACGCGCGACCAGCACCCTGTCGCTCCTACGCGCAAGACGTTGACCCGGCGTGCAGTGCTTCCGCTGTTACGCTTTCCTGTGCAAGTTAAATCTGTAACAGTGGGATTTTATTACACGAGATGAAGGCCCACAGGACGAACTACGACTGCACAGTTTTATTTTTCTTCTACGTATTAACGGAACTACGCAGGAAAGCTCTAAAAATGAGATTTTTTTTTACAATTTTTGAAATTTTTTTTTTTAGAATAAACTTAATATTATAAAAACAAAACTGTAAGGGCTTAAATAATTCCCTCCCCCCCTGAAAAACGTCGTATTCCCAGAACATTTATTTGCTGAGATACGCGCAAACAATGAATTTACAGGAAATATGTCCGGACTACTAACTCTAAGGTGAACCCAATTCTACATTCAAGACATTAATATTTAGTTAGACTCAGTTTGGCCACATTTCGCGCTCACTAAGTATAAGCCATTCACGGTTACTTCACACTTTTCTGAAGCACTGCTAAAGTTATACTTCCAGGACATTCCACCGCCACATGCAAACGAAGCTTAACCAAGTATAAAAAAATTACAAAAAAGGACAGCGCACCGCATTCGTACGCACTCAGAGTAATAAAATGTTGCGTAAGAACTATTTATTACTAGGTATTGCCAAAACACATATTTTCACTTGTATTAATTATAAATGAAATATTATAACTGATAGATAAAATATAAGTAAAAGTTAAATGATACACTTTCATGTTCAAACACTTGTGATACATGGAATATTTAGGGGAAAAACAAACACGTCATTCATAGTCAGATTTATCACAGGTTTGATTCAGAAAGTGCGAAAAAACCTTGAATAGACTATAGCAAACGACAGACTCGCCAATGATTATGACTCACTAGGCCTAACCGAAGGAACCAGGAACGAGCGCTCGCACACCTGGGCAGTCGTCCACGAAGTTGTTAGCACCGGTGGAAGAACACGACGTACATAGCCACTGGTGGTCCTTCGCGGCGGTCTGGTTTGTTCATTAGATAACGTGCCTCTTGCGAACACTGCCTGCTCTCGTACTCACCGACCGTTGGGTGATCTTTTATATGCCGCGGACCTGCGGTCACAGTGTCACAACGCCTAGATACTTTCTTAAAGGTTTTGTTAAGAAAACCCGAAGATATCATGGCTGAATTAACGGCACGTGTTTTTTTTCGCATTCAAGACAAGACCAGCGTGGGCAAGATAAGAAAAGGCAAACGCTTAGTACAGCCGTCTGCCATACACGAAAAACGTGCCGTTTCCGATCAGCCTGGAGAACGGATGAGGTGTGACGAGGGGCGGATGGAAAGGCGACGGAGCGTAGAAGTACGGAAAACGGAAGTACTCTGAGAAATCCCCCACCCCGCCATCGAAAACTCCGACCACGTTTCCTATACATGCCGAGGATAAAATCCCAACCTCATAGTGGGAGACCGGCGTGTTAATCGCACATCGAACAGCACGCCACGTAGGTCATACAACATGTATATTTTTTTGCGGTTAACTGAGCGTTTTCTGAAGCCCTTCTTACAATCTACTTTCCTACCCGTTTTTGAACTTCCACCTATTATACAACGTAACCACGGGTCAGTTTAATAGAACTCGTGCGTCGTTCAAGTAAAATCCCAAAATATTTTGCAAAGCGAATTTGATACAAAAAAATATTAGTTATTGTTGCTGAATTAAAAAAATTACAATAAAAAGACTATGACACGATATATTTTCGTTTTTACCTTTGTGCCAATTTTATTGAGAGGCAGTGAAATTGCCCGGTTAAATACACTATATGCATACGATATTTCCTTTGCAATGATTTACTTAATACCATTTGCGCATTATTTTATATAATTAGTTTATATATTTTTTTAATATCTGTATATTTATTTTACTATGGTAGTGTTTTACGTAATACTATAGGTTTTCTGCGACATACAACAAATCTTTGTAATGGCTTATGCCCGAAATAGTAACACGCTCTCTTGAAATACGTAGAGATAACGATTGTTTTCAAGCGTTGGGTGAACATTGAACAGTGTAAAATTATTATTGTTACAAGAAACATATTTCTAGCAGTAATAATGATGTTTTTGGTGTGTGCGGGCAGTTACGAGTGCGCAGCAGAGACGGCGACAGAGACAGAACCCTCTGCAGCAGAGGCTGCAGCAGCAGATGGAGGAAGAGAAGAGGAAGAGGCCGTCGTCCATCAACGACCTATTCAACACCACGTCGTGCATCGACCCGCCCTTCGTCTGCCCGCACCCGCGCATACAGTTCTACCTCTACACCAGGTAACGCACGACTCCCGTATCGCATCGTTCACAGCAAGCCGGTGCCCACACCAACTCCTCTTTGTGCTCTCTTAACGCCTGGTGGGCTCTGTAAGGTCCGGCGTGCATCCCAGCTTCTGGCGTGCTCTCTAACATCCGGTGATAACTCTCAATTCCTGGTGTACACTTTACTGTCCGGTGTGCACTCTAAATGTCTGGCGTGCACGCTAACGTTCTGCGTGCGTGTGCTATAACTCCCGGCGTGCGCTCTTAACTTCCGGCGTGCACTCTAGTGACGAGTGTGCTCTCTCATACCCGGCGTGCACTCCGACGTCCAATGTGCCCTGCATACGCTTCTCTGCTTGATTTAGTAATTTAACATCTACATGTAGCACAGTGACCTTACAAATATCTATGATGGTAGCGGTGATGACCGCACACTTAATTTGACGATTAGAATACGTCGTACATTTAATAATAACTTTTGCACTTACACCTTATATCTATTCCCAAGAGCACTGTAACTACCTATTGCTTTAACAAGGAAGAAAATTATTCTTGTCACACTGCGTTTACAAACTAAATTGCAATAATTCAGAACAACTTCAACAGTTGACATCACACGTCACAATTATACATTTAAATCCTACCTGTTTACGAGCTTGTAGGTGATTAGTAATCGTGTATACGCGCATTCATGTCTGGAACAATGAGTTTTATGATTAAAATGCCATCGTAACTTAGGCATTTATGTAAGTAGTTAAGCTCATTAGTATAAATAGTTTGTACCGAAATTAAATATGAATAATAATCTTGCAACATCTGCGAAGAAGCGTCCTTCCTGGCTGTTGAAACTGTTTATACTGCCGCCGATGTAGTATTCGAATGTTCCGTGTAACTTGTAACGTCATTTACTGGCGCAGTGGAATATTACAGTGCTGAATGGCTATATTTAGCTGGAATTGAAATTGTGAGGCCGGCAGTTTGAATTTCACCACCTATACAACTGCGAAAGTGTTTATACACGAAAATTTCACTTTGTTCACTGTTGATTTGAAAAATTAGAACTTGAAAACAAGAATTTTTCGACATAACTCTGCGCTTAAATATTCAAATGATTTGAATAACATTACCAAAAGTAAGATTTTTGATATCATGTTTTAAAAAATCTATTTGGCGTAAGGAATGATTTGCTGAATTAAGTGAACTTCATTTTTCAGAGTAGCATCTTTTAAAAATCTTAACTCATTTAAGTTAATAGTTATTGAATTCAATGCACACATTCAGTATTTCAGCATGAGTTCGTTTAAAATAGATTTAATGGTTACATATGTACAACACCATATGTATTTTTTAAGGCGGTTTTCCGTATTATTACTTGCATGCTAAATAAACGTGGAACTCAGCTAAGACGTTTATATGGTACGACTTTTAGGATATATCTTTCTATTGAAGCTATCTCTCAACTGAGCGGACTAATTAGGCTGTCAGCAAGTATATTTGATGCGTACAATACGAATTTATAGCATTCTGTTAGTTTTAAAACAGTTAAAAGGTGCTGGAAATATAGCGCGAATAATGTAACTTAAGTTGTATTAAGTTAACAGGCATTTGTGGTCATTGGCAGCATGTAATTGGTTTCTGTATTGTAGATGCGTCATTTTGGTAGTATGTCCCAATGTTTCAGATTACATTGTAGCGCCTATTTTTAGAATGAAGTTGCAGAATTTGTTGTTACCTACAAGTTAATATCTACGATTTCTCTGCCTGATGTTCTTCACACAACAACAGTAACTCGTGCGACAGTGATACACTCCAGCATTCAACTTTAATTAGTGGCTTGAAAATTACACCGACACAGTATGAAGTAAACCAAAGGTAGTGGTGAAAAAAACGTATAAAAACTTGATATTTAGTCTGTTACATAAAAAATTCACGTGAATTTGGCAGGTCTCTGCATACATTGTAGGGATTCTGAATGCCTTGATTCAGCGAGGCATTGCAAGTTTTATAAATTTTAAGTAGAAATTATACGACTTTTCTACTTTTTCTCATAATTTTTGTAATGTAATTATTAATTTTATAAACCTCTATTTTTAAAAAAAACTACTACCGGCTGTTAGAAATTAATTTAGTGCTTTTGTAAGCCTTGCTTGCGATCTGCTTTTCTCCACATTTTGCATATTTATCAATGTAAAAAAAATATCAATGCTGTTGATCAAATTGATTTATTTATGTATCATTAAGCTGTAAATGAAATAATTTATTAACGATAATATGTTACAAGAATGCTCTTCCTTACTAATTCGTGCATGAAACACAGAGACAATTAAAAAATATTGTCATTAAAATCGAAAATGATTCTCTGGATACGTCGTTAAGACATTAAACTAATTTACCTACATCGATGCAAAATTTACTAGGTACCGTGTATATCGCGCGTTATCGATTTTTTTTAAACGTTGACTACGCAACTCTATTTTTACTTGTTTAACTCGTCTGTATATGTCTCGAATTGTGTACATTTATTACGTATCATGTAAAGATATGTATCCCCGAGTTCGACTCAGTTTTAGGGTATAAGAACTAGAAACGCAGAAGCAAGCGTCAGTTGAAGGACTGGGGAGTTGGTGTAATGACGCCACCGGTTATGCCGGCAGCAGTCCGTCAGTCACGCAATGTCAGGCAGGAGGTGCAAGAAGGAGGAAGGGGTGAGAGCTATTGATGGTCCGCCAGCTAGCGGCAGTAAACCACGTGGCTTTATGCCCCAGAGAGCCGGCTTGTTGAAGGGGAGGGGTTGTTAGGAATCGTAAAATACCGGAGCCATGCGGCGCGTGGCTGTAAAACTTAACTGCCCGCCGTTATCATAATTTGCGACCGCCGGGCTGACGGCCTGCTGGGGAATTAACGGCGGCTCGTGCAAACAGAGTTTAACGTAGCTCTGTTCTCGCCGGCGTTCTGTGACGACAATAACTATTTGTATAATTTGCTGCTATGTTCCCGCTGACGATCCCAGTCGTCCTGCCAGCCGTGAGGTTGGAAACCTACATACATTTCTACCGTTGTTATATAGTAGGTCCAGACGTAAAAACAAAACAATTGAAGTATTAATCATAGACTGAGCGAAACTCAGCGTTCCACGTTTTGAAGGATGCGTGTAAAAGTGTCTACCCCATAGACTGGCGTGACGAAACCGTAAAAAATAGAGCGTGCCGTTTGATTTAAGAATCACAAGGCCTGCAAGTCACTTCGCCCTTAAGCCACGAATCACGTAACTTACTACCTACTTCGTATACAATTGCTTAAATTACTTTACTTCAGAGAAGCACTTGCCTAAATATCATCTGGAGTGCAATTCAAGTGACCGAAAATTGATGTAGATTATATATAGCATGAATTAAAAATCAGTTACATTAAATTTCACGTAACCTGATCACCTAGGCGAACCGGGTTCGATTCCCGGCAGGGTTCGCACCGGGTTATGCCTTTGGTCAGCGAGTTTCCTCAGGGATATCCCGTTTCTCCCGTACCTGCATTCCGGCGCTCCTCCATACTCACCTAATTTCACCCTCATCGGCTCTCAAGACCTCGATGTTAAGATCCGCCGAAATCTCACCATGCCGCTCTCCACGTAGCCTAAAAGTAACGCACTGAATCTCATATGTTTGAAACATGAAATGTCATTAAGCATAAATGTTGCACGATATAAAACTAATTCTACCGCTGTCACTTGGTCTAGGTTATATTATTGCTACAATTCACTTGGCCGAAAATTCTCTTGACCCAGTGTTACTTGGTCTCAAATTCGTACTGATTAAAATTTAATTTATGGTGTAAGTGACTAGACCTAAAAGTCTTTCGGTAGAAATTCATTTTAACTTAAGACTTATCGGTTGTCTAATATTAAAATCATTTGGCGGAAATCTCGCTTGGCCACGGTATAAAATAATTTCAGACGACATGACTTGTGTACACTCGGCCAGGCCTGTGAGATCTACTATTAGGGTCGCACAAAGATAACTGACACACGTGCTACGGCGTCAGACAACCTGCAGTCTCCCTTAGCTTCCTGTGGGTTGCGTCATAAGATATGTATGGGTGATGTTAACGTGAAACGGCAAAGCCTCAAGGCTCCCGAGGAAGATCGAACACACGATAACTAGCTTACAAGGTAAGCAAGCTGAACACTAAGCCACATGGGCTCCCATTATTGAAGAGAAAAATAAGCAATATAGAAAACGCGAGAGAAAATCGAGAGTCAATTATCATCCCAGTTAACTCCACTGAATCTAGGATAATTACACGTTATTTTAAAGGTCCATCTCTGTGGTCAGCATGTGTGTATGCAATCGTGCGAGAGATAAATGAGGCTTTTAAGGTCTCATTCGTACGTATTTCAAATGCGCTTACGCCGATAAAACTACCACGCGCTGTTCATGAGTGAGCCTATCCGCGAAGTAAGTACTGAAGGATTTCTTGTGGTGACTCTGTTTATGACGTATTTATAGAATACGGAACGTGGCAAAATTCTTATGATTTTGCAATAAGCGTCGTTAATTACCACATTCGAACGCTTCACGGAGCAAAATGACAGATTTTTCAAAGCAGAACGAAATATTTGAGACTATATGTCTTGAGTACTGGTCCGACTGAAAACGTGTCACTAAAAATAAACAATTAACTTGTTTTATTTTTGCTTTGAATATTTAGTGACAAAAAAGATTACCATTTGCCCATTTCTCTACTTTAGGCCTGCGACGTAACTTCCGAAACAATATTGTGACTATTTATAGACATAAAATACTTGACAACACAACTGCGTGTTACAAACTAGCCATTAAATATTACTGGGCCACTGCTTAAAGTCCCTTTGTAACACGCAACATGATAAGAAGACATGCAAGAAAAAAAAAACCACCCAGTACAGCCAGTCTGGATTAACCCTACGACCTCCGAGTGTTAGATATGCTAACGCATGACATATCACGTTGAGTGGTAAAAAAGGGTTTTGTTGAACAAGAGAAAGTTTATTTACCTCAACCAAATTGATTGTTTGTATAGAAGTAATTTAATATTTGGTTGCTGGATAAAAATTATATCGTTATTCTAATTTGGTTGCCCGAAACATTTAAGATTTGGTTGGTGCAAATAAATATTTGTACAGCTGTATGTGCATAAAATAGATTCAGCTATCAAAAGAAAAATTAAAATAACGACCAAGTTTCGAACCCGAAACTTTAACGCCCGAATGCTACGCCTTAATAACCATTTTTTTACCTCTTTAATTTTTTTTATGTTCGAAACAATACGTGTATACAGAAATGTAAACAATACGACATGTCTAAAGCTAAATAACACTCAATACAATATTTCTCTAGCCCAAAATCCTGTGCGCCGGAAGTGAGACACGAACTCATGAACCCGAGATTAAGAGTCCTGTACTCTATCGTCTACCTCTGCTAAAGTGACTACAGAGAGTATAAGAATGTTTCCTAATATCAAAGTTTCTAATACAAAACATTCACGTAAATAAATATTCTCAAGATTTGCATAGTTCCTCTTTGTTTCCTGTTGAGCTAGTTTCACTGGGAATATTTATACAATAATTAAGATTAAATAAATGCACTTGCAAAAACTGTTACCAACCTAACTGTGACAAAAAACGCACAAACAAATCTTGAGCTCTATTTTGGAAAGAAGACAATCAAATGATCCTATTACGCTGCAGCCAACCAAATAACTCCCAGTTACTAGACTAAACTAATTTTGTGGCCGCCGCAAATTTTTTAATAATAAACATGTCAAAATATTCCAGCTGACCAAATGCTTATTCACTCACAACAAAATATTAGTTTAGCTTTGCCTTGATATTGACAATTTTTACGGTAGCAAAATTGATTATTTAAAAGCACTTGTACAGTAGTTGCCTTTACCAAACATATGTAGATTATGTTGGAGCAACCAACTTTGTGTTCGGGTCAACCAATTATTATTTAATAATTTATTTAGTTCAAGGGAACGGATGCAGATTTATGGAGCACGAGCAGTTTAGTTGAGTGACCAGCACAGTTGAGGGAAATTAGTCCCGTTTCTTAACGACGAATAAAAAGTAAGGTAAAATTTGTGAATACTAAAATAAGTTATTTAGATTTCGGCCTTTTTTTTTTAAATTTAAATAAGTTTAAGAATTAGAAAATTTGTAAAATATCTACTTGTATAATAATTTCGAAGTTTCACTTGGTCGACGCATGAATAAAGTGATCAGGCCAATGGTAATATTAACTCTATATGTGGGGGAAGGATACACAATGCGCACACAAGTCGATCTTAAGCAGAGTTTTCAAAAGTGATCAGATTATCGTGAACAGTCTTTATCAGTAAGTGAAATGTTAGTTACTGAAAGACAGTAAAGAGGCGGTTACAGACTGGTCGATCAATGTGGCATTCAGAGTCATGCCTGGAGATACGACATAAGACGCGCTTTTATTTTTCTCGTTCACTTGTGGTCGAGCTAGAGACGTCGATAATTTTGTAAACAATAAATAACATGAATAGTAATTTTGTCGGGATTACCCAAATAAATATATTTTATATTCCATAAATAATTTTGAATATTGGTAGTTTTGTGTCACCGCCCAAAACATGTAATATACCCCGCGTTTGCAAGGTGACCACCCTACTCATTCTGTTCACCAACTTCAAAGTGTGCAAAAAAATGCAGTGGAAAACGAACAGCAATCGTTTCGCTGTGAATGTGCTTCATGCGACGGTAGTTAATTTGTATTGTGCATTTAAACCACTTTGCAAAATTTAAAACTTATCCTCTACCAAGGCATTCTCCACTTTAAAACGCCACAATGCGATCTTTAAACCAGTGTGATTTAGTCACCGTAATAATCAGCAATCTGCAACGGATATTAAGTAGAGTATTTTTCACTGGTTTTAACTGATTTGGCTGCAGTTATTTCAGTGTAAGTGATTTGCCATAACCATTCCGGGCGAAAGCCGGAGCTGCTCTTTATTACGATACTTTCCAATTCTTCACTTTTTATACAGGATGAGTCAGCAACTCTGCAGCAAACTTCGTGCGGATGTTCCTTGCAAAATGCCAGTTAGAAAATGTGTGACAACGAACGCCAGGAAACCAGTCCTAGGGGCTGGAAACCCTCGCGATGATGGGGTTGAAATGATGAACTATATTTGATTACACGCAACCCATATGACATTAAAGGAGGATTTTTGTATGCATGTCAAACAATCCAATATATTTAATAATCAAATACCATTGCTGGCTAACCGCATTCCCTACATGTAAAATGGGGGTTGCCACCTCTTTGAATAGTGGAAAAAGGGTCTAGTAAATCGTTACGGAAAATTTGGTCAAGGGTTATGAATTACAATGGCAATACGAAAAAATGAGTCATCTTGATAGGAAAGCCTCCAACAAATAGTATACGAGAAAACAGACGTTAAAAACTACAAATACCAAGCAATCCCTAGGAGGTTGGCTAAATAGGTGATACCAACTGCCACGTATTGCTGTAACATAATCACATGTTTTTTTAACACATGTTTTTTTTAATCTAAAATGTTGTATTAAAATATGTTTTATTGATAATGTTCTTTGTTTAATGTATGTTAATGTTTATTTGTTTATTATTCAATCAAGTGGCTGTTTATGTTCGTTCTTACTTTATTATTCATCATTTGTTCAATGTTTTATGCTTATTTACAATGTTATTTTGTTCATATCACTTCCTTTATGTGTTATTTGTTTAATTTAATTTACGTTATGTCATAATTAAATTATATTGATAGACATTTATTCTATCATTTCAAATACACCAAAAAAAAAACGCCTTACTATGTCACAGCCATGCATATCAGTCGGTGCCAAACATTTAGCCACCCTCATAAGCATTACGTGGTGGTATTTAAAAATTTTAAACGTCTATTTTCTCGCATACCACCTTCCTCACCGAGAGGACTAAATTCTACGTATTGCCATTGTAATTCATAACCCGTGATCAAACTTTACGTAACCATTTACGTAGACCCTTTTTCCAATATTCAAAGTGGTACCAACCCCCATTTTACCATATAAATAACGTGGTAGGGCAACAACGGTATTTAGGTGTTGAAGATGTTGGATTGTTTGACAGCATACAAAAAATCACCATCCTTAATATCACATAGGTTCCATGTAATTAAAAAAGTTCATTCTTTTAACCCCATCTTCACAAGGGTTTCCTGGCGTTCGTTGTCACATATTTTCTAACAGACATTTTGCAAGGAACATCCTCGCGAAGTTTATCGCAGAGGTGCTGACTCAGACTGTATACGTGAACCAAATTAGTCTAGATGCATAAAAGGAATAAAATCGAGAAAGTAGCTAAGTGGAAACATTCTATACTCGCATTCTGGAAGGAACATGTTTTATTCCCGTCACGAGCATCCAGATTTAGTTTTCCCATTTTTTTTTCCGATATTACTCCAGACGAATGTTGGCATGGTTCCTTAATACAGGCCATGACTGATCCCTTCCTCGTACCGGCTTGTTCGACATTATTGTTTCCAATTTCTGTACCGAATTCATACGTACGAAATGACAAGAGAGTGATGCATTTCTTGAATAAAAAACTTTTGTCCCATGCACGTGTACGAGTTGTTTAACCTCCTTCAAAGTAGTCTCCGAAGTTGTCCACAGTTCGTTGCCAGCGATGAGGCATACATCGTCACAGCATTTCGACAATAGGTGGCGCACATTGACGGATACCATGCAGCCGATAGTATTTCCCGTCTACCTCATCGCTGGAAACGAACTGTGGACAACCTTGGAGACTACTTTGAAGGATGTTAAACAGCTCGTACACGTGCGATACGTACCCGTTTACATGAGTGTATACAGTTTGTACGAGAATATATAAATTGAACGGTGATTTTAAGCAGCCGTGTTTGTCTTTGTTCCTTGCCGGACATTCCTGCATCCATACCCCATGTGGCGTCGCCTTCAAAACGTACTTGTCGTACACTTTCAAGTTGGGCCATTTGCGGAGATATAAACAGTTGCTATGACTTCTGAATAAATCCTCGTACACACACAATTATTTATATGTATATATACATATATATATATATATATAGTTTTTAAGCTTTTTGCAAAAACTGTATATATATGTTATAAATCTCAACATAAAGTGTAATAAGTTAAGAAGATTTAACTAAACACTACAAAGAAATTCTTACCAATGGAAAAATCACTGAGCCTGTCGTCGGTGTAAGCATGTTTTAAAAAATATTTAATGAAAAAAGAACGCTTTTAATACTTTTAGTCACTTCTAGATGGATGTTTTTCTCATATTATTATGTCTCGTTATATTAACTAACGTTATTCATTGTATTTTTGGTGACCATATGGTTATATATGTATTTGCTCATGATCTTATTATATGATTATGCATTTTTGTTTTATTTATGTGGTTAGTTTATGAGTTACACAGTTAACTATTATTTATTGTGCATCATCCATGGTTAATTGAACTCTTAAATAAAGTTTATAAATTTTCCTTTTAGTTACTGGATAAAAATTCACAAAATTGTTTTATTTTTCCGCCCAGTATATTAGGCAGTGTATTAAGAATATTGGTTACACTTTTTAACCCGCAATCGAAAGAGAAAATCTATGAAATCAACAGCAAAAGCTATATTTTATTTTGTCTTATAACCACTGCATTAAGAATAAACGCAGGAACTTAAGTTTTTAGTAATTTCACGTTGTTATTTGATAGACACATTTATTATTTAGTTATAGTCATGCAATGTTAAATTTGGGAGGCGTCACTTGGCCTATAAAGTTTTAAAACTGTAATTTGGCCTAAAATCAGTAGGTTTAAAATCACCAGTCACTTTGCCTAAAATTATTTATTCTAAATTTACTTAGCAAAAAATTACTAAGCATGAAGCTACTTGGCCTATTAGTATTTGGCATTACATCAATTGGCCCAAAGTTATTTTGCCTAAAATTATTTGGCTTCAGATCATTCCGCTTAAATATATTGGCCTAATTTTAGGCCATAAATTTTTAGGCCAAGTATTGTGTACCGAACATTTTATGAGGTCCATTGCAGAGATACCATTGGGCAAAAAAGAATAGATTTATCACTGCATTCCAAAAGTTTAATTGACCGGAGCGAGCAAGATTTGGCATGAGTACGATTCAGCGATGATGTTGAAATGTTAGTAGAGGAAGAATGGGGGTTTGTGCGCAGGATCTCGCAGAACTCGCCCCAGTCGCTGGACGTGAGGGACCCGCTGTCTCTCTACAACTCTTTCTTCAACGCCGCCCACCCCACAAAGCTGGTGATACACGGCTTCGGCGGCGGCCGCAACCTCTCCCCCAGCACCGACATGCGCAAAGGTACGTCAGCAACCCAAATTCTCGGCCAGAGCCTCGTCTTGTCACTGTGTCCCTCAGTTTAATTTACATTTAGAGACTTGTAAACTTCACATAATTTATGGCGACAGGGAAGATCTCACTTAGACACCTAGGGCCACCTGTTTTTTGCGAAAATATTTATGCGGAGGTTAGACTTCAATATCCTATGCGCACACTTGCAGTTTTCATTGGCTATTGGCCACTTGTATTTGTTTGAAGAAAGTCTGTTATACGTGTGAGCCAATCATAATTCAGTTTCACCGATACTTACCGTCCGTGATTCGTGGGCAGACAGATAAGACGAGTAACAATTCAAATGATCCAATCACCAAAGTGGTTCTGAGCTAATGTGATTTGGAACACAACTTGTCCTGAAATCTTTTCGCGAAAAACAGGTGCCCCTACTACGTATTTGAACACAGCGAATAGTTACATTGGGCGCTGCCATTTAATTGAAGTCCTTTACTTTTCTAACGGCAAAACAGGAGATTGGTCACTAAATTTAAGAATTTTATTATTGGCTCAAATGTCCTTCGTGGCATGCCCCAGAAATTGTTGACTATCGGCAGAAGTTTAACCAAAGGACATATCTTGATATTTAATCTGCCACCAAATATTGGGTCTATACGGGACGCAATAACATAAAATTAGCAGGAACAAGACTCTAATTAGGGCTATCAAAACGGTCAAGTTACTCGAAAAGCAACCACTATAGACTCAGAAATTTCGCGGATTCATTTGGCATCAAGCTAGAATCCACAACCCTTCATACACTCGAGCGTAAGTTATTGGCTCATTGGCTATTGCTCCAGTTTAACATCACACCCTGCAGCATGGGATTCGGTAATTTTTTATCCTTGCAGGCTCATTACTGACTCGAAGTCGTCTGTGGCGTATCGAACAAGCTGTGATCCATTATAAGAAAATACTGAAATGTACGTGTGGTTGAAGTCTAACTTGTCCTGAAATGAATTCGCAACATTTCCGTGTCTCAAGCAACCACTCATGTACAACGCGACTTCTGTTTGTTAGCGACACCCTGGAGGACCGTGTTCGTAGATAACCTAAAATGAATCAAGAACAAAATTCTCTTATACCTGATCAGTACTAAAACTAGCTGTTGCAGCTGCCATAAAAATTAGCTCAGGCTCGAGTGAACAGAGAAATGGACAGTTTAGCCTGTAAGTCACTGGACCAAATATCTCGAGCCCAAACATTCCAGGTTTTGTGATATACTGGGCTAGACTTAGTTCTCCGTGCACAAGATGATAGGTCATTGCTTCACTGGGTGCTTTTAAAGAATAAGCAGATATGCGTTATAACGGCTGTTAAATTTTTGTAGGCCTACGAACCTACTATTTGGCAGCATGATGTTCTAAATATAGCTCTATGCTGATTCCTGCTATGAAAGTTATGCATTGGTTCTGTCAGTGTCTGACCAACCCATCTCTAGGGTCTGACTGGCCAATGAAGTCCTGCCGTGTTGATTGCTCGCGCGGTAGAGTTCAGTTTCTCTTGGTGGTGGAATGAGGAAGTCGTGTTCATGGGAACCAACATTAGAGTAGCTATCGGCGTGTCTCTTCCATTTTTCTCTGAGTCTCATCATTATCCTACCTCGTGGGTGTACATGTTTCATTACTCGTCCAATAAGTCGTGCAGCGCCTTCGAAAAGTTATTTTTCTCTCAATTGTCAGCGATGAAACTGAGGGATAAATCTAACGGGCTGTTTATTTAGACAATAGTTATGATTGAAAAAAAAAAGTCAAAAAACTAACAAGAACTTGTAAAATGTGTGCCAGATGTACTATGGAAAATGTTATTCGTATTACAAATGAAACATATTCAGTAATAAAAGGTACACAATCACGTTCAGTTATTTTTAAAGTAAAATAATTATATAAACAATTTTATATTAATTTACTGTTTTGAAATATCTCAGCATGAAATATTCTGCATGCCATAGCGCAAGTTGTGAAAGCCTACACTGTACGAATTCCACAGACGTGATGAGGCCTTTCCAGATCGAGCGACGAAATAATGCGGGGCAGAGGGAACCGGAATACCACGAGAAACGCACTAAACAACGGCAACGTCCGCCTTGTTGCCCGCATTTGAAAATTCGGGGAAAGATACAGACACACAGTACTTAAAAACACAGAGGTGGAACAGCCGCTCACGCCATGAACTCCAGCCGCACACGCCAGAAATTCGCTTCACTGGCAAGCAATATGTCAGAGCGCCATTCGCCAATCAGCGCCTGACAACCTACTCGCCATCCGCAGCCCAACCAAAAGGGAACCTTTCGCAGCGCATAGTAGCCAATCAGATACAAGGCCCGTTCCCAGATACTCGCGCAACCATTCCCAGAACGGGTACGCCCACATCAAAGGTACAACCAAGTCATTTTGCTATATGCTGTAACCCAGCCACTAATCGTGGCGTGACATCTGTGTACGAGGCCCCAAAAAATAGAAAAAGGAAAATAAACTTTGTTGAAGAAACTCGAAGTCAAGGTTCTACGTTCTTACAACTCCGGCATTAAAGAAAATGCACAATAAATAAAGCATTTGCTGCTTTCAATACGAAGTAAATATTTAACATTAAATTAATTTGTTTCTCTATTAAAGCGCTGCACAATACACATTTTCTGTTTACGTATGTAAATTCTGATAGCAGTACAATTTTTTTTGGCTGTAAGTGTGTGCCACGCGGTTTTTAATGAACACACTTCTCAAAAGTAGTTTTCATGTAGCTTTTCCGCACCACGATTAAGATTAATGTTCTGCCAAATGCACTTTTAGTATGGAATAGCAAATAGCTTCGTAGGAACCATGCAAGCAATAATGTCCCATGGGAAACCACGGTAAACCTTACAGTGAAAATAAAATTCATGCTAGCGTTGCCACGTACACTGTCAGGCAGCATGTGGAAGCAAACGATTTGTGTATATTATTGTGTCTACCGGTTTCAAAGATTTCCATAGAACCTACTTCGGTAAACAAATTGTTGGAATTTACTATAAATTAGAGTCAGACATTCGTACACACAGTTTTAAAATATTTAAGTTTCAATTTTTAAATTTTTTTGCTACATACAAAATTTACACACACACACAATATATATATAAATGTCGTGTCCGTTTGTTCGGACGCGTATAACTCCCAAAAAAATCAACCGATTTTCATTTGGCTTTTTATAAACCTTCCTTTCGATAACACGAGTGTTGTACTCCTTTATTTTTTATCTGCAAGACCTGCAAAGGTNTCAATTTTTAAATTTTTTTGCTACATACAAAATTTACACACACACACAATATATATATAAATGTCGTGTCCGTTTGTTCGGACGCGTATAACTCCCAAAAAAATCAACCGATTTTCATTCGGCTTTTTATAAACCTTCCTTTCGATAACACGAGTGTTGTACTCCTTTATTTTTTATCTGCAAGACCTGCAAAGGTACTAAAATATGCAGAAAGCTCATTTTTACCATACTTTTGGGTCTGGAAGCGCCTTTGTTGACAGCTGTCTGTTTGAACATTTCAGTTTGTTGTTCTCAATGTTTTTTTTACATATATACATATACTTATATATATATATACATATACATATATAACTTCTTTCAATTAATTACAAAGAAATGAATAGAACCAAAATCTTTTATGTCACAGCAACGCGTGGCCAGGTAAGCTAGTTCAGATGGAAAACAAATGACACTTATGATATTTTCGTAGGGAATGAATTTTCTTAGTACAGAAATCACTACTTCAACACATGTGAATAAGAGTTAATAGTGAAGAAATTTGGGCAGCTCTTAACATAGAGTTCTTCAAAGCCGATAAGGATGACGCAAGGGGAGTGTGGAGCAGTTCCTGAATGAAGGG
>NQII01000406.1:446975-507087 GCA_002778355.1 Clitarchus hookeri | reverse complement strand
GAACCCGGTTCGCCTAGGTAGGAAGTGACTAGACTAACTACTACACCACCGTGGCCCCTACATATGAATACAACATTATGTATATATTTTGGAAGCGCAATATTTCCTTGCGTGCTTCTTGCCTGTGCCACAGAATATGTAATGATACACAAGCAAAATGGTGCCGTGATCACGGACTGCAGTCACTCATCACAAAATAAATGCGTCACTAGCCACCAATATGGTGGAATATCGTTGGCCATTTATCGCCCAGGAGACCAAATTGAGAGTCAGGGGATCTTTCGCACCCCTCTAAAGCTAGTAGACACAAGGGCAGTTTCCTGAGCATCGCGCAGCCAATCAGTGAACGAGTAACACCCACATCAAAGATACCACCACTACAATTAATATGCCTGTACTTTCCTAATGACTGTGAACTTGTAGCCATTCAGGGTATTTTCATGCTTTTTGAATCAAACCTTCGAAAAATCACCCCGTGTATGACATGTTTTTTTGTTTTTCTTAATATGCCATGTAGGCCTATCACAAGCTTTTTTTATACTTCTGTTTAACATGGAGTAGTTTATTTGGGGTTAAATTTAATTTTTACTTACAATAAATCTATAAATATTGATATTTTATTTATTATTTATTTAAATATGAACAGAGGAGACATAGGTGTATTGGTATTGCATAGAAATAAAAAGTTCTCACGCAAATTATTATAAAACTGAGTGCACACAAATGCGGTGCGTTGTACTTTTGGTGTAATTTTCTACACTTGGTTACACTTCGTTAGCATGAGGCGGGGCAATAGCCTAAACGTAGAACTTTAGCAGGGATTCAGAGAAGTTAGAAGTGATCGTGAATGGACTATAGCTACACGGCACTGCGGCCTCATCCACTTGCTACGTAAACAACGTATCGCAAATTTAAAGTGAATAAAAGGGAAATTATTATTATACAGGGAGCGGCAGAAATAACTCCCGAATTTGCCACCGCCATGGGCTCGGCGCTAGTGGTGGTAGGCGGCCCGGGGTTGTGTCATAGTGCAGCACCACTACTGCCATTTCAGTCGCCACAATGGCATGGAGTGGTGAACATCGTGCGTTCGTCCTTGAAACCTATTTTAAAAATGGCGATTCTGTAATCACAACGCAGAGATTATTTCGTACGTGCTTCGGAATAGGTCGGCACGGTGCAGTCCCTGACAGGAAAACCGTTCTATTGTGGGTTAAACATTTTAGAGTCACAGGTTCGGCTTTAAAAAATGCACCGCCAGGTAGACCTCGCAGCGCTCGAACTCCACAGAACGTTCAATTACTCCAACAAGCAGTTACCGAATCTCCATGACGTCCAGCCCGTAGGCACGCTGCCAGCTTGAGAATATCTGATCGTAGTGTGAGAAGAATTTTACACCAATACCTCCACTTTCATCCGTACAAAATCATGGTTGTGCAGGAACTTAGTGAACGTGATTGGGCCAACCGTATTGCATCTTGACAGGCTATCCTGGAAAACTTTCCAACAGACACAGTTGTGCTCTCAAGTGACGAACCACATTTTCATTCATCAGGATTCGTCAACAAACAGAATTTTCGATATTGGGCAGAAAATAATCCTCGGCAACTTCGTGATCGACCTCTCCATAGCCAACGTGTCACTGTTTGGTGTGCTGTAGCAGACTTTGGAATAATAGGCCCGTATTTTGTTGAGGAGTAAGGACGAACAGTTACAGTAACGTCTCATCGTTACGTAGAGATGCTACACAACTTCCTGGAGCCGAAACTGAATGAACGTGTAAATTCTGCTGTATGGTTTCAACAGGATAGTGCCACCGCTCACACAGCAAGATAATCTACGACAGTCCTAAGACAAATGTGTCCAGGGCGTTTAATCTCACTGCGAGGCGACATCCCGTGGCCAGCTCGTTCACCCGATCTTACCGCCTGTGACTTCTTTCTCTGGGGTTACCTGAAGAGTAGAGTCTACAAAAACAAACCGACGACAATCGATGAACTCAAAGTTGCTATCCGACACGAAATCGCGGAAATTCCACAAGAGATGACGAGAAGAGTAATGCGTAATTTCAGAGTGAGGCTTCAGACATGTCACGGTTGGCATTTGAGTGAGATTATTTTTAAAAAGTGAAAATTAAAAAAAAGATTATGTTTAAAAATTAAGTGACAATTAAAAAAAGATTATTTTTAAAGATTAAGTGAAAATTAAAAAAATATTATGTTTAAAGATTAAGGGAAAATGAAAAAAATTAAATCAAACTAAATGGCAAACATAATTATTTTAGATGTTTTAATAAAATTTTGACTAGAATCGTTTGTGTATTTTTTATTAGTAGTTCAAATTCGGGAGTTATTTCTGCCGCTCCCTGTATATGTACCCTCTGTGATACCCCAAGTTCTCATTTTACACGTTCTCTTACTCGGCGGCAATATTAATGGTCCAGGAAATTGGAAAAGCATAGCTCGTGTGACCGGAACAGGAAGCCGGAGTAGTGTTCGCGAATAAACTGACTAGACTCGTTTCCAGGTACAGTTACCTGACCGCGTTAGGAACGTGTACACAGCTCATTATTTCAAGACACGGACGCAGAATATTCATAACACAGAAGTAAAACTCCAGCTACGCGCGCCAGCAAAACGGCCTCACTCGCTGTAGTCCATTCACGGTTACTTCCAACTTTTCCGAAGCCTTGCTAACGTTCTACTTCCAGGATATTCCTCCGCCTCATGCAAACAAAACTCAACCAAGTATTGAAAATTGCACCAATAGGACAACGCACTGCATACGTGCGCAGTCAGTGTAAACATGTTCTGGATGTTTTTTCTCTCTGGTTATATTTATATTAATTATAAATTAAATGTAATGATTTATAGATAAAATATAAGTAAAAGTTAGGTGTAACCAAAAGCAAGATATTTTTATGTTAACACAATTATAAAACGTGTGTGATATATCATATATTTAGGAAACAACTAAACACGTCATTTATGGAGTGATTTATTCAAACGTTTGATTCAAAAAGTGTGGAGAAATCGCGAATGGACTATTACTGAATTGTAAGATGACAGAATTTTGGCAGGTCCCTATACTTACGCAGTAGCATATAATTACTTTGAGGTTTATACAAATGTACTGGTAATTAAGTCATGTAAGATGTGAGTTGCGTATAACCACCACTGCGGCAGTAATATGAGTTCTGTTGGTTTCCGTGTTCCCACTTAGTATCTTTATATTAGTTCACAGCTCACCAAACATAAGCAATGCATCGTAAAAACCGTCATTATTAACTGCTCATCAGCCATTGCGTTGCCGATCACATTTTGTAGCAATATAATTTCAGCCAGTAAAAGGAATTTACGATAAATAATGTCGTTTTCAGTGGTAAAAACAAATAATTATTTTAGCATTTCTGTAAGATGTTAAATGAGTGACCCCAGAATTTGGTTAGTTTTTGTATACGCCTTACAATAAGAATATAATTTATGGGAACGTGTTATAAAGTTTCGAAAGTAACGTTATCGACGCGGAGCCTGAAACCTGGCCCAAAACACACTTGAATTTAACTCATTTTGCCGCGATCTCACTTGGCCTTTAAGTCACTTGGAAAAATTGTAGTTCTGTAAAAGCAACTGGACATATGAGTTGTTTTACCTATAGCCACATTATCCAAAATTCGCAGGGCCAAAAATTACTTGTCCTAACTGTCATTTGGCTTAAATAGCGCTTGGTCTTAAAATCACATGGCTTCAATTCTACCTTGGACTAAAAGTCGCTTGTGCCAAAGTCATTTGACCTTGAAGTCACCAGCCTTAACTATTTTTATGCTTAATGACGCATTCCCAGTTGGCACATATCCATTAGACTTGAAGTTCACGGCAAAACAAATTTTTTCTGTACAATGCAAGGTTATACACAGTACCTGAAAGGAGAAACTATAAATGGTGCTGTAAGAAGTGCCAAGCTAACCGCGAAATCTTTTATGTAGGCTGTTCACGGTTAATTAAGCACTTTTGAGGTCCTAGTTACCTTTTTCCTATTGGGTATTTTTATCCTTTCGCCACTTTCTTGAATTAATATTGCCATATAAGTAATACAAATAGTGTATATATTTCACCGGACTTGAAAGTTAATGTCTAAGACTACAATAAACAATATTTATTGACTATTATTCCAAACGAGAGGGCTTCAAAAAGTGCTCACTTTACCGTGAATAGCATACATCTTGGAAGAATACACAGTACAATTTCAAGTTTATCTTAAGCAGCATTTTCGAAACATGTTGAGTTTACGGTGAACATTTTAGTCGATGCTGGAGGATGTCGATATAGCACACCCACTGCCGTCGTGCAAGTGCGAGTTGTTGCGCAACCCGTTGGCACGGATCCCGGACACACGGGGCTGCCTCGGCACTTTCGCCGTGGAAGGTGGATCGGTGACGTCCTCCTGCAAGCAGTTCCGGCACTACTGACAGCTTTCGCCAGCCGGCAGGTCCTGCTAGGCCGTGCACGCCACTCCTCCGGCAACGAGGCCGCAACCGGCGGTAGCTCGAGAAACGAGTGCCATATACCGGGCAAGTCGCCCGCTCCTATTTTTCCGTTTTTATGCAACCCGCAAACAAAATTACTCATCTTACAAAACATCGACCGTAGCAGAACACCACGTGCGCGTTGATTCGTTGTCGTCAGTACAGTAAGCGGTGTATGGATGGTGTTATCTCAGCAATGCGTTGAGAAGCAGTCACTTTTCAAAGAATGCACATCCATTTATTGTGTTGAAACAGAATATTGCGATGTTTCCCGGATACGTTGGTACGTAACGATTGCGCCCTTCGATTTTGTAAAAAATATTTTTACAATTCGTGCGAATTTTTTATAATTGTCAGGAGGTGGTGTAGGAGAGGGGGTGAGGTGAGGGCGAATATAGGTTTGGTGAAAAGGAGTGGTGAAGTTATGGAGGTGTGTACAGTAGGGAGCTGACGAGAAGGCAAGGCTGCGTGGTGGGGTGGTGGTCGGGGTCGCAAACCCTCCCATGCCCCCTTCCGGCGTTTAAAGACCACTGTCACAGTAATGGGTCACCCTCGCTACTAGTCATCCCAAAAGATGCAGCTCTCTGGAAGTCAGTCACGAGTTAGTGTCGGTTGCGTGCGTATCAGGACGGTATGTTATGGCGCAGTCTAGGAAGTAAGGGAAAACTATGCACAGCGAAGCGAGGGGGGTGATCAGACATGCGATAAATAAATGTGACGAAGAAGCTACTGATGGTCAAATAAAGCATTTATTATCACAATCCAATCTGCGTGCATCAGAATACACTAGAATTTCAATGAGAAGTGTTTCCAGAATTCGCAAAGAAGGTGCTGATGCTTGTAACAGTTCGCTGTCAACACCAGGCAAACACCGAAAGCGTCCGCATGAAAGATTTGATAGGAGAGTAATAAGATACGTCATTCATGATTTTCACTTAGTACAGAAACAAGTACCAACATGTCCTAAGCGTCTCGTTGCGTTGAGAGAAAAGCTTTATTTTCCATGGGATTTTCACACGCTCAGGTGGATACTGAAAGAAATGGGGTTTTAATGGAAACTGTGTAAAAGTTCTCGGAAACTATTAGTGGAAGGACAGCACATTTTCCACTGGTGTTGTAAATACTTAAAATCAATTCTCCACTACAGAATGGAGGGGCACCCCATAATTTACATTGATGAAACCTGGGTTGAAAGCAACATCACATTTAAAAAATTTTGGCAAAATGATACTGAACGTGGTGTGTTAACCAACAGCAGTTCTTAGAACCGTTTAATTGTTGTTCATGCAGGTGCTAAAACTGGATTAATTGAAAATGCACTGTTAATTTTTCCAGCAGGCAGAGCTACGGGGGACTACCATGGGCAGATGAATTCTGCGAACTTCGAAAAGTGTGACGTATCCCAGTCTGCTCTCCACTCTGTAGGTTGTCTACAGGGTGATGGAGCGCTAGATCAACCTTATTGTGTAATGACTGATACACACTCAGGGGTGAAATGAGGCGGCATAAGAACACTTCGGCTTAGGATTTGGTTAGTTAACAGTTATTTATTTCATCGTTACGTCACTCATATATAGGAATGATACACTGCGCTTCTGGGGTCCCGCTCCCTTCCCCTTTCCCTTACCCGTCGGAGGCCTACAGGTCGGAGTTTTAGTTCCTAAACGTCGGGGAAAGGTGGTCGGATATGGAGGCGCGGTTACTTAGCTGCGCTGCTGTGGTGTGCTGGTTCTTCTCGATTTCTCGTCTTGCGGTGTCGTCCCTCGGATCGTCTGGATTCACTCCGGCGTCCCACGAGTCCCTCGGATCGACTTGACTTCCTTCGGCGCCTGTCCCGTGAGGTCGGCACGACCTCCACGTCCTCGGAGTCCCCCGGATCAACTGCCGTCTCCACTTCCCTGCAGGACTATATCTCCCGTCCTGTCGAGGAATTACCTACGTCAATGACGACCCGATGTACGTCAAACTTCGGCGTGCGTCGATCAGATGAAGCAAGCCTCCCGCGCCGCCGAGCGCCTCTCTGTCACCTGGCACGTGCGTCATTGGAAGAAACTATCGGGTGACGTCTGTATGCGTGTTTGATGCACGGTCTGGCAGATTGTGACGTCGCTCTTTTCTTTCTCTAGACGCGTCATGCATCAAGTGTATGCATAATCAGTTATTGCGAAACCTAACGGAAAAGTCTGTTGTTATTATGGACAATGCGCCTTACCACTCAGTGCAAGAAAATAAACCCCCATCGAAATATGCAGTGAAAAAGTAAATGGAGTCATGGTTGACCAATAACAACATTTCCTTTACTCATGAAATGCGAAAAACAAAGCTTTTCGACTTAATTGCGCAGAACAGGAAGCCTGAAATAATATTTCGTATTGACCAACTTTTAAAACTGCCCGGACACGATGTTCTTAGACTTCCTCCTTATATGTGCGAACTTAATCCCATTGAACAAGCGTGGTATAAAACAAAGAGACTAGTGAGGGAAAAGAATATTACTGCTAGCTTGTCGTTAACAAAGCTAATGGAAATCACGACGGAAGCAATATCTTCCGTCGCTGAAGAAGACTGGCAAGGATACTGTTCGCAAGTCCAAAATATAGAAGCAGATTACAGACAAAAGACCTGTCGCGTGGAAGACGCAATAGACAGTTTTGTGATATGCCTAGACCGTGAATCCAGTGGCTCAAGTGATTCATCTGACGACGAATTTTCCTCTTCCGAATCGGAGCTGGCGCTGCCACTTCCCGAAAGTGAATAAATTATCATCGAACAACAACATCCACTGTTCGAGTTAAGCGGTAAGAGTATATCCTTTCAGAGTATTTTATTAAAGTTATGAATTCCTGATCTTAACTGTTTTAGCCCTTAATGTATGCCATCAAAATTGTTTTCAGGTCACTATGGTTGTTTCGCAGGTATTTAAGTAAAACAATTTAAGTTAAAACAGTTTAAAAATGTTGTTTTTGGCCATACTGAAAGTCTTTAAATTAGTATTGGTAATGTAAAAGACGTTTTAACAATTGCAACTATTGTGAAATGTAATTAATTTTCGTGCTGGAACAGATTGCGAATATGTACAATAAATAGCTCGCTTTAAAAATGAGTACATCAAACACAATGCGAAACATTTCGCGCACCAGGCAAACGGGCACCTTAAATGACGAATTTAAAGGTTACTGTCAAAATAAATAATAGAGGCGTATACCATGACATAATAGAGTATATTTGTATGCGTGTCGTATGAAAGGAAAATCTCCCCGCGAACTGATAGTTTTAGTACTGGTAGTACAGGTTGGAGGCGAAGGTGGCTACATTGAGGCCCGCCGGGCCCACCCTCCCGCTCACCCACCCTGCCCGAATTCCAGAACCTCGCCTTCTCCTGAGCTCTGGACTATATGTGGTAGGTGCAGGATGGTGGCCAGGGAAGTGGGCCAGGTCCGATTATCCTCCCCGGACCTCTGGACCTGGCTCTGAGTCGCGAATCCTCCTCTACTGCTCTGAGGATTAAGTGACTCATTCCGCTAAGGGCCTCTAATCCTCTTGCTCGACTGAGTATTTTTTTGGCTCTTGCTTCGAGCTTTCCTCAGTTTTTCATATATTTGGAATTTTTTTTTGGAAAAAAAGTTTTTTTTGTAAAATATTTAATTTCGGAAGTGAGTTTTTGGGCGAAACAGGCAGTTTTGTCGATAATATGGCCGTCCCAGACCACCAGCCGCCGCGATCCGCCTGCTGTGACAGGCGAGTAATTCGAAAATCCGATTGCTTCATACCGGCACCAGAACATTCCAAATTGTACTACCCACTGCCTTGGAGTGGAGAGCAGGAATACTTTTCAACACGGGTGTGCCGTCGTAAGCTCTCGCGTACTTCTAGGACTCACAAAATACCCTGAGTGTTTACATCGCACCTGAACATGAGTTTTTCCCAGGGTTTGTGTGAGGAAGGGAGGGGAGGGGGCAGCCCTAAACCAAGTTCAAGTAAATATAATAATCTCAACTACTACAAAAGTGGCATAGTGCGATATTTTAATGTGTGTTTTAATAACTGATGATTTTGGTAGATTTTTCTGAGCATTTTAAGTTTAAGTAAATAAATTTAATAACGTAGTTTAAGCATTTTGTTCAAATCTACTGCAAAGCATCACGGCGAGTGTGTAAGCTTAAGCTCCTATTCCATTCACAAATCCTGCCCCTCCCTCACAAAACATAAATCCTGGCTACGCCCTTGAACTTGAAAAAAAGCGTGTGGTTGCCGAATCGTTCACATGCGATGTAACAAGGGAAACCTAATTTTAGAGAAAACGTTTACACTGAGACTAGACTTTAATATCCTTCGTGGACGCCTGTATATTTCTTTCGGTTACTGGCCACGTGCGTTTCTGAGACTATATTTTTCGAACTTGACTTAACTATTCGCTGTTATGTCTCTTCGATATAGCCTTCTCACGGTTAACTACGCACTTTTGAAAGCTCTGCTATAGATCTACTTGTATGTACATTACGTATTTTCCCACAATATGTTAAAGTAACATTGCCATAGGCCTAATCACTTTATTCATACGTCGGTAAAATAGAACTACTGATTTATTACAAAAATAAGTATTTTATAAATTTGCGTACATTTCCACCTATATGCTCTAAGAAAATACAAAAAAATTAAAATTATTTCAGTATTCACAAATATTTACCTAGCACATTTAATTCGACGCGAAGACATTGAACTGCTTTCCCTCCGTCGTTGCCAACTTTACTTGGTGCAAAGACGGACAGCGCGCCCGTTGAAATATATGCAGGCAGTGGCAGTGACGTTTTCAAAGGATGATTTCAAAACTGCTTGATCAGCCGTGAACAGTCTTTACTGAACGTTTGTGACTGGCGAACAGACACCAAAGCCGCGCGTTAATTAAAATCGTCCAATCACTAAAGGGGTCTTACGTAATTATAAAAAGATTTTAGTCACAAAACATTTTCTCATAAATTCGGTGTCTCTAGTTATTGTTACTTTATTGTTAATCTCACAGTAATGAGAGAACTATGTCATGTGAAAGTCGGTGGAGAAAGTTTTTCTCCTGTAGTTGTTAGTAGAAGGAAATAGGAATGTCTGACGCAACGTGATCTGGGATCAGAGCTTGGAGCTCCCAAAAATCCCAAAAATTTACATAAAATTTATATAAAACATTATTATAAGGAAATAAAATTATAAAAAATGATTTCAAATGTATTAAAATTTATTACTAAAAACATTTTTTTCAAAAACTTACATTTCCAGATGTTCCTCCAGCACCACGCCCACACCCCCCTATATTCCCTTCACCACCACCAGTGTTTCTCATTCTATCGTATGCAGCCTTCTTACTTTTTTTGTTTGTCATTTGTTTATACATTGCTGAAGGACGCCATCTTTCGGTTGCTGGAGCGTTTTTATATATATGCACACGTTCTTGAACCGAAGGCCATTCTTTTCTTCCAGTAGGCTTAGTAGGATGCAATTTGATGGTCCCGCGATGATGTACCTTACTGTATACGGAACATAGGCTCCCATGTCGCGATTCGTAAGAGATAGCTTCATTTTCAGTATGAATGCATAGCGTAAAGTAACATATTTCTTGAAGATCTGTATGTTACCACTACAATCTTGTGGAGCAGGTGAAACAGTTGTGAAGCGATTGTGGAGCGATTGTAAAGCATGTGAAGCATGTGGAGCGATTGTGGAGCATGTGGAGCGATTGTGGATCATGTAATTTTGGAGCATGTGGATTGATTGTGGAGCATGCGGAACGATTGTGGAGCGATAATGGGGTAAGTGGAGCGTGCGGAGATTGCACAGAATCAGTGCTGCAAATTTTAGAATGTCTCTTTAAATCATCCCTCCCGGTAAACTGATGTTGACAAAATTGTACTGAAATGCCATACTTGAACTTTTCATTCTGCAGGTCATTATTTCATATCGTTGTAAATTCCGCAAAGCTGTTATTGCTTTACCTCAGAAGCGACAAAGAAGATACATCATTGGCATTATACGTCCGTACTGTTCCAAGTCTAGAATGATACTGAAACGAAAATGTATAAAAGGAGCATATTTATACTTCTCTCGCTCAGTTCACCGCGATGTCTCGAAGAGGTAAGACCGTAACCGTAGCTGGAAGTGGGATCACCAATACGCTGATCAACAATCTTCCGTTTGAGATGCACATTCCAGGACACAGGTTCTGCGGCCCGGGAACGAAGATAGCTAAAAGTATGTCACGCAACGAGACAGGCATAAACGCCCTGGACGAGGTGTGCAAGTAGTACGACACCACCTATTCCCAGTACAAGGATCTGCAAGCTAGGTACCAAGTAGACAAGATACTTGCACAGAAGGCCGACGAGATAAGAAAACCATCAGACACCGAACTCGTAGAAAAATAGCTGCATGGAGCGTATCCAACATTATGAAGGCCAAGGTGCATATGGGCATGGGTGATAAGAGCAAGAGAAAGGCACAAGTGAAACAAAAAGCAATGCCAGAAAGAAGAAGAGCATGCAAGGCTAAGAAAACATCTACCAACAAATTTTTTCCATTGCTTTTGCCTGTGCTCGGGGCCTTCGGTGGTCTAATCGGAGCCACGAGTGGTATCGTCCGAGCCGTCAACACAACATCGAACGAATGGAAGAAGTTGACCAAAGCACCAAGACACAATGCATATATGGAAGCTATCGCCATGGGTTAAAAAAATGGCCAAGGCCTCTACCTACTGACATATCCAGTAGGAGGTGGAAGTGATCAAAAGCGACACAGCAAGAAGATGCATTAATGAAGTCTCTAACAAAACTACCACTCATAAACGTGGATTTGGAGCTGTTTGCACGCAAATTGAAAATACCGCATTTCAGGGGAGTGTTCATGGGAGATCTTTACCCGCTAAACCTAAGAGAGACGAGCAATGCATTTAAAAGATGTGCAGCTTTTTTCATTGACTCGCCTCATTTAAACTTTCAATGGTGGCTAGATAGTTTTGTGGTGCAATAACAAAGACAAAATTATGCTTCATGTATCAATGGGATGTTAAATAGTCTGCACGGAGGTTTCATACAGGCTGTTCACGTTTATTTGAGCACATTTGAAACCAACCTTTACAAAATGTCACTACCCCTACCTGCATATATTTTAATGGGCACACTTGCTGTAAAGCGTCCAATAAAGTTGGTAACGACGGAAGGGAAATTATTACCATGTCTTTACGTCGAACTTAAAATGTCAGGTAAACGTTTGTGAATAACAAAATTATTTATTTCGCTTTCTGTTTTTTTAATGCGTTTATGTGCAAGAATGAGTAAATATGTAAATATGTACTTTCCTAATAATTGCGAAGTTTCACTTGACTGATGCATGAATAAAGTACTGAAGACAATTGCAATGTTAATTTTACACATGAAGGAAGAATACGCAATGTACGTATAAGTATACCTTAAGACTCTTACCTACCTCGCACTATTTTCCGCTTTTGAGGCCGAGAAGCGCGAAAGCGATAAGGATGACACTGCTACGCGTATCAAGTGCGGCATCGCTGCTAAGCGCAAGGCTCTCAACTGGCGCGCAGTGTTCTCGTCGCACTGCTATTTCCTATGCGACTTTTAGCGGTGATCCTATGATTTTATTGGTAAAATGTCTGTAGGAATATTCAATGCAGGACCACTGAGAAATTTTGTGTGTATATTACGCGTATAGTTTAAGATATTGCACTTTGAAAAAAAATATTTTTTTGCCATTTTGGAATGCTATGAAGTGATGTTTCTTATGTGTGTGACATCTTGAAGGCACTCAGCAGCCCTTGTGTGAAGTGTGTGTTCGTTTCGGAGACACACGTTTAATAGTTTCATAGAAAAAGAGAGTATTTTTAACACTCTGCAACGCATTTCAAGCGCCAGGTAGGCGGGAACCATAAGAAGGGTATTCGAAAGTGCTTAGTTTATCGTGAAAAGTCTTTACGAAAAATTATTGTAAACACTCGCATTAGCCCTTTTTCACTTTTATAAATACACATTAGGAACGTCAGAAGAAAACGGAAACTACTATTCAGACGAGTAACATTACTTAAATGCTATTCGTATGCAGACGCCACACAAAAATATTGAACAGTTTTTAAATTACAACATTACTAGAGCTTAGCGCTTTATTTGGGGGTGAGGGCAAGGAGCACCCTTAAAGCCAATCAATAAGTTGAAATTGTCTTCTACATTATTAGCGTATGACCTTTTATTTCGTTATTATTTGAAATAATAGTCTGAAAGGAGAATTACAATGAAAGAAAATGACTTAAAAAAAATAATAATGGAACGAATTATAAGAATTTTAAAACTATCTTTATTCTTACAAATTTTGAAATGGCACAAATGTATCTAGTTAGATCACAGCACAATATTATTATTTTTATATATAAGGTCGTGAGGAATATTTCATGAAATTTGTGACGTGTTTCACTTGCATTTCAATTTTAACTTTTGAGATAGAATTTCAGGCCAGATTAGCTGAAAGTTACATCTTTACCGCAGGTGAAAGAAATATTGGATTTCAAATAAATCTCAAAATGCCATTCCTGTTACTCCAGTAACACCGAAACTAAACATTCTGTTTAAATACATTTTTTAATTCGTACAAATCAAGATTTTAAGTTAAAATTTTCAAATGTATGGTAGAAAAATTACGAACTTTAGTTTGCAAATGATTTGGTATTTTATCAATTTACTATCGATATCGTGTCAAGAAATGGTATAATATCGTCAATATAAAAAGTGTGGTTCTTGAACATCCTTAAAGGATTGCCATCTTGTCTGCTCTACAGGTTTACATACATTAAACATTAACGAAAAGTGGGTCAGTCGCCTATATTTACCACTGCAGGATATCTAGTACTATTAAGCTCCGAAGTCCCACTTGCTCTATCCTACTGGCCCACGGTGAACCAGACAGGCTTACTGTAGAACGTTCATTACTGGTCAGTTGTCAGCCTGCGTAAGATTAAAATGTTATTTCCTACGTAATATTATATACAATCCGTCGAGTTAATTTGAATAGTTCAGATTTTGACTGGTGCCGAAACAATGTGACGTCTCAGTAAATCTCATACAAATTTATGGTAACGTAATATTACGTCAGGATTGAGTTAAAAACTTGCGGACGACTTATTGTTACGCATAGCGTTAAACTCATTCGAAATCGTATGGAGTTAACAGTACTCAAAATGTTAACACTTCCGAGTGCTGGCGGTGCACATTAATATTACGTCGTCTGAATTGAATGAAGTTATATATAGTTGTCGTAGCGTTACGACGTCCAAACTCCTTAAAGATGTTGGAGACGTAATATTACCTCGCCAGTAGTTTTCATGACTTTCACTTAACGTAATAACACGGAGGCTACATTACTCAAATGATCACAACGGATTGAATATTGTGGTATGCAAGAAAAAACATTTCATTGGGACACTGACAAATCGCCATCATATCGGCTGAGAACCGGCCAGTAACGAACGTTGCACAGTACAGTGCAGTGTACGGTGTATTGTGGGCCAGCAGGACGATGGTACGTGGGACTGCAGAGGCCAACAAAAGCTGGTGATTATGATGTGATGGATGCAAGCGATTCACTTCTACCTTGTCTTATATGTCTGCAAATGTGTTCAGCAGTCGAAATGTAGTGGAACTTGCGTATCCTGTACGCACGATTACACTTAAGAGTCCACCTTGAAGGCATTCGGCGGGAGGTTCCAAGTGGAAAGCGACTAAGACGCTACAATGAACAATTTTTGTTATGTTGTCGACGGCTCGGGGATTGTCGACGGAGCGTGTAACTGGGTCAAGAGCACCGAGTTGAGGCCCGACCTTTCACACTGTGTGCTCAGAGCCAATGAGAGCGAGCTGCGCGTGGCTGTGCAGGCGATCTCCAGCGGCGCACCTCTCTACTCCAGCTTTCTCTAGGACCTGGAGACAGCTTCTCAATGTCAGATGACGGGTGTTTGCGAAGGTCGTTTCTCTACTACAAGCGGCGCCATACAACACTCAACATTTATTACATTGTTCACGGTATAATTTCAGGCAGCGCCGAATTTGGACTGGACATCAACATGGGCTGAACTTGGACTACTCAACGAGTTTTTTTTAATCTGTTTGCTGAGAAATTCAAACCCAGACTGAAATATAAAAAAACAAAAATGTAGGCAGAGTGAAGTGTGCATGAAAAAGTAGTTGTTTGAACCACCTAACAAAGGACTCAGTAAAAAAAACTATTTTTTAAAATATGCATAGTTAATGGTTTCATACATTTCAAAAATAATGTTTAACATTTAAAGTATTGCGTGTTGGACGACAAGGAATCATTAGGGACACCTGATACCTGATTTTCGCATAAAAAGTTCCACCAATGCTAGAAGCCAATACGTTACGTGTACACATGCATTTTCCTTTGGTTATTATTAGCGGGTCTTTTTGGTCTCCTTGCGCGCTGTTTGATATTATGTGTTTTGATTTCAATACAGTTTAGTGTTAGAAACCAACGTTATAGTTATATTTTCACATTATTGACAAATGAACTGAGTTGTCCTCGCTCCATTTCAGTTTCAGTCACGTCTATGTGTGTTTAGTGTAAGAAAACTTCTTCTGTCCACCCCAAAACAAGTAGTATATAATTTGAATTTATTACAGGTGAAGGTACAATAGTTAGTTTTTTTTGTGGGAAAAAAAGTAGAATTTGCAAAAATCTTAGAGGTGATGTCATGTCTTCAAACAAAATCTCAGGTTTGCATAAATGCATGTTAAATAAAAAAACATTTAGCTCCTTTAAAACTGCCATGAGTTGCTTCAAAATATCCATTTAATCATAAAGAGAAATCCTTCTGCATTTTTTAAATGGTTGAATTGACAAGAAAATTTCCGTTTATTTTATTTGGGACAGTTTTTGTTAATTATACCGTACAACGTATTAAGTAAACACCTTTCATTGAGTTATTTGAATCTTATTTGTAAATGAGTTAGCTTATCTTAACTGAATATTTCCAGAGAAAGAAAATTTGGGATTTTGACATGTGTGCACGAAAAATATAGGGCTTACAAATTTTTTTTATTCCAAGCGTATAAAACCACATGTAATGATTATATTCTGGGCGATGTTTACCGTAGCATTAAAAAACACTAATATTTGCTATCAAGTACATTCAAAATGCCAGTAATTTATACCGGTAAGCTAAGTTTTGAAAAATGGAAAGGGGGGGGGGGTGAATGGTGGTTTACGTACTAAACTAACCTAGACGTATGTAGTCCTTTATAAAAACGGTGCACACATACTTGGCACAGAATACTTACGACTAAAGATGTGAAACAACCTCTTGTATAGCGATTTTCTGCCGCACACGCTAACAAAATGACGTCACTGGCTAGCAGCATGTCGGAACGCGGTTCGCCCATTCTGCATCTGGTAACTTAATTGCCAGGCGAGAGCCCAGAAAATATGGTCTTCTGCAGCGCACATCAGCCACTGAGGAAGATAAACATCCCAGTGTCTCGTACAGGCAATCAGAGAGTGGGCATGTTCACATCAAAGGAACTGCTGCTCCATTTCATGTCTGTGTATTACCTATTATTGGGTCCATGGCTTAATCGCTATTCGAATTCGCAAACATCCCTGACAGATCTGGCCATTCAAACGCGTCGTCTTCTGTGCCTCGTATCATCGTGACGCCATTCCCATTGATAACGTTATCGGCACGTTCATTTGTTTTCTGGAAATATGATTTGTCAGTGTGCGTTTCTTCAGCAATACTTCAGACTGCACGAGCACAACGTCACACCTTTATGGGTGCATCCTGTAAATGAGATTAATTACCATACACCAGCAGAAGAATTTCTTGGAGAGGAAAATCTTTTAGGGTGGCTAGCAGTGAAGTGAATATAAATTCTGATGTATTTGAGAAGTCGCATTTGATGGACCAGCACCAGCATCCCCCTGGAATGCACAGAATACTTAAGAATATAGAGACAAAACAGCCACGATGCTGCGAACACCAGCCACACACGCCAACAAAATGACCTCACTTGCCAAACGCATGGCACAGCGACGTTTCCCAATCAGCGTCCATTAACTGAATTGTAAGGCGGCAGCCCAGCAAATAAGGAATTGTTCGCAGTACATAGTAACCAATCAGACATACAGCCTGTTTCCTGAGACTCGCACAACCAGTTGGCGAATGAGTACGCGTGCATAAACCGGAGCTGCCACGATATTTAACTTCTATATTATGCATAGTGGCCAAAACCTCTCGGGAGATTTGGACTGTTTGGAAGAGGCGTGGCTGAGGTATTGTTCAAGGGCTCGTCACTGGAAAAATTACAAATCTTCCAAATTCGCAATGCCAGCATTGTAAGATATTACCTGATATACAGTTTCTCAGAACTTTTCGTAAGGAAAAAGTATGAACATCCCCAGAATGCATAAACATCAAGAAGAATTAATCTGTAAAATACTCTTTTCTGGGATAAAAATAATTTTGCTGGTGCACAGCAGGTATTTTACATTTTGCGAGAAGCTAGTGAAGTGAGTTATATAACACTTGGTTGCAAAACACTCATGACTCATAATACATTGCGTGGCGAAACGAGTTAACGAGTTGTTTATGGCACATTTCTTTAGTTTCCACTTGTTTGAGTGCTAGCTCGGCACCAACAACGCTACCCAAGTACGTCAACTGCACTTAGCGCCACCTTCACTTAGCGCCACTATGCACTGCTACTGCTACTGAAATGACACTATTTGTTTCTTCATTGCGAAATAAGATCAGCTCCCACACGTCAGACGCTACGTTGGTTCAAGTTAAACATTCTTTATTTTTCTATGTGAAGGATGCCTCTTACCTCGACATTTGATTAAATAGTTTTGGCCAANTGCCACCACCTTCACTTAGCGCCACTATGCACTGCCACCACCTTCACTTAGCGCCACTATGCACTGCTACTGCTACTGAAATGACACTATTTGTTTCTTCATTGCGAAATAAGATCAGCACTCCCACACGTCAGACGCTACGTTGTCTCAAGTTAAACATTCTTTATTTTTCTATGTGAAGGATGCCTCTTACCTCGACATTTGATTAAATAGTTTTGGCCAAGAGAAATTATCTTCGACATATTCGCGGACAGCGCATGTGTTGTTACGAGGGATGTATTTGGCCTAACTTGCGTTTGGCTCAAATTTTCTCTGTCTTGGATCTCCTTAAGGACGTTCGAGAGTCTACAAATTATTTTATACACTTTTAGCATCCATTTACATTTTGTGGTATGAAAGAATAGCCTGAGAAATGCAAGACAATGGAGGTAAATACGTTTTCAAAAATAATTGAAACAAGGTATAAAAAAGTTCAATTTACACTTTTGTCACACAAACGACAAATTTGATCAAAATTAAAAGTTAGCAAGTATAATAGTTATGATGAGTCTGGCGTAACGGATTCTGGGGTAGGCGCCAAGCGCCGGCCAGCTGCCATGTTGTGACGTCGGCCAACCACTATATTGGATCCAGGTGACATCGACCTTGAACCGTGACCTTGACCCCATACACGTAACCTTGGATGACCTTGAACCCAAAAAGTTCCTACAAATAAAAAAACGTTAAATAATGTATTTAAATATGTTAAAAAAATTTGTTTAAATAATGTTTTAAAAATTGTATTAAAAATTTATTTTAAAAATGTATTTCAAAAACGTACATTTTTGGAGGTTTCCCAGCACCACGTCCAGCAGACTACTGACCTGCCACCAATGTTTCTCATTGGNCCATGTTGTGACGTCGGCCAACCACTATATTGGATCCAGGTGACATCGACCTTGAACCGTGACCTTGACCCCATACCCGTAACCTTGGATGACCTTGAACCCAAAAAGTTCCTACAAATAAAAAAACGTTAAATAATGTATTTAAATATGTTAAAAAAATTTGTTTAAATAATGTTTTAAAAATTGTATTAAAAATTTATTTTAAAAATGTATTTCGAAAACGTACATTTTTGGAGGTTTCCCAGCACCACGTCCAGCAGACTACTGACCTGCCACCAATGTTTCTCATTGGNGAAAACGTACATTTTTGGAGGTTTCCCAGCACCACGTCCAGCAGACTACTGACCTGCCACCAATGTTTCTCATTGGTTAATTAGTCGGCAGGACTCCACCACTCTCACCCATAATCATTCCGTTATTTGTCATTTGATTTAATTTTCAACACCTAGGTGGCACCTAGTGTAATAATAATTGATTTCGCCACCAGGCGAGCTGGTCATTTACCCACCAGGTGGCAGCCATATTTGTGTATGTTTTTAACTTATAGGTGGTGCTGTCGGCCAACCACTCATATTGACTCGACCCCTTCCACTCCATGCCATATCTGCTGTCCATTTATTTTTAGTATCGCCCACTACAGCACACTGGGAACTCATGTTTCAACCACCAAAGATAATTTACTATCAGCGAGAGTGTTATCGACCTGTATCGAATGGTGACGAGGTCATGTAAATTGTCATATTAAATTGCTTTACTTATTTTTAAATGTAATTGTTTTATTAAAAATTATTATATTATATAAAGCGGGTTTTTAAAATAAATAAAACACGACATATTTTTTTTACACAAAATTTATTAATTTAAGTACGATATGAGTAAACACATATAAAAATATATATTAATTGCAATCTTCGGTGTTCACCTCTCGATGTCCGAATAGTCGACCCAGGAATTTTAGTGGGTTGGGAAACCCCACCACTTGACATTCGACCGTCAATTACATCGTTTCAGCAAATTATCGACCAAATACTCTCCAGGAAACTTTGTAGGCAAGATCTCATCTGCATAGAAACCACCATGGATGGGAACATTATTCAAATCCTCGAGAAAGTAGGTCCTCAGAGCATAGTTGCGTATTCGTCGCACACGAAAGAGTTCGGGTCTCCAATTCGCTGTAAATCCTTTCTCGAAGTTGCCTTTCTGTTTGGAGATGCGCACCAGGACTCCAACCTTGGCTTTAGGGTTGCGTGGGTCACTCCTCATCGAAATATCATACACGGCTCGATGCATGGAGTCGTCCTTTACATCTTCGGGNTAGGGTTGCGTGGGTCACTCCTCATCGAAATATCATACACGGCTCGATGCATGGAGTCGTCCTTTACATCTTCGGGGTTCATGCATGTGGTCGAGTGCACTGTAAAGTTATATTCGCGTACGAGTTTTGGGAGTATATCCAACCACTTATAGTTGCCATTCGCAGCGAAATGCCTCGAAATCTTGCCCTTCAGAGTCCTGTTGAACCTCTCGAAGATAGAAGCTTTGAGATTGTTGTATGTGGAATAGTGTTTTATGTTATGTTTCTTCATCAGGGCCTTGAACTTAGTATTGTAGAATTCCTTGCCCTGGTTGGTTTGTAGATTAGTCGAGATGCGTCCTTTGCGCAATACGCAATACATACAGGGCCTCGGTGACATCACTGGCATTATTCGACTTCACAGACCTGGCCCAGGTGAATTTTCTATATGCATCGATNACAGGGCCTCGGTGACATCACTGGCATTATTCGACTTCACAGACCTGGCCCAGGTGAATTTTCTATATGCATCGATGATAGTTAACATTTATTGGTAGGTCTTCTTGACCCGAGCATATGGTATCATCTCCTCGAGATCGGCTTGAAATAGGTTGTTCATCCCACATATCACGGCCTTGCGGCATTGGTAGATGCATCTCGCAGATGTGTGCAGTTCGTTGGCGATTCCCAATCGCCTCATTCTATGTAGCCTCCCTTCTTCAATTCTTCGATGATTGAAATTATCTCATTAGTGTGAGAGTAATTTCCAAACCTTCGTGAAGCGAGCAATAGTTGCACCCTATTGACCTGTTCGTTCGGGTCGTCCCAGAATACATAGTCGGTGTTCTTGTCGTTGTCTATCTTCTTCAGAACTTTGCCACTTTTCAGTGCTAGGCCACTGAAGAGGTCTGCGAGAATGTCGATTTTTTTCATGATCTTCACCCTTATAAACACCTATCTCAATATTGTTATCTTGGGAAAGTGTATGCGTGAGTTCTAACAACGTCATGTATTCCAACAGGTCGGATTCTGTAAACTCTCTGGGTATCTTGTGAAATAGAAGTTCATAAAGGCCCGGGGTTCCACATGTCCTGTAATAACTTACTTGGATGATCCCACCAGGTAGATATCTATTTTATCAGCACAGATAAACCATTTATCATTATTGCTGTATACACCATACGTCGTATCATTATTGCGAGATGTGTACGATCATAGGAAGCGACGAACCAGAGCATTGGGTTTGAAGGCTTTCTTCTGTGCCCTTTTCTTGAGTGACAAATCTGCATCCGATCCATCGTCCCGATCTGTTTGTACATCATCACGTTTACACTTCTTCATAGGCTCAGCAGTATCGTCGATTTCGGTCTTCACAACTATGGGTGCTCCATCGCTCTCCGTGAGCACTACGAGACAGCGAGTAACTGGCTTAAAAATTTCTTCATTTATAAGGTCACGAGAAATTTTGGTTTTCTTGGCAAGAAAATACTTCGAGCGAACAGACTGAATCGTCCGAAGTAAGTCGCTAGCAATGTCCATCATCGCAATAAATAAAAATAGTTACATTTGCTTTCTTTTGTAAGTTCAGTTTTGGGTCTCTGCCAAAATACTTTCGATCTTGCCCAGGTGTTCGCTATAGACATCCAATATATACCTGCTGTGGTTCTGAATGTCAGTTTTCGTGGCGAGATGGGAAATCGAGGTAGCGAATGTATGATCTATGGAATCTTTCAGCCCTTTCAGATTCTCATNGTTTTCGTGGCGAGATGGGAAATCGAGGTAGCGAATGTATGATCTATGGAATCTTTCAGCCCTTTCAGATTCTCATAATTTTTTGCCAATACCACATTCAATCTGTCGGGAATTTGCCTTTGAACACTCGTCACATGCTCGTCCATGGCCATCATGTCGCGGGCAATCTCGATCTTCACGCGCTCCAGGCGGGGCACAAANTACTCGTCACATGCTCGTCCATGGCCATCATGTCGCGGGCAATCTCGATCTTCACGCGCTCCAGGCGGGGCACAAACCATCGGTACACTCCCAGTAACCTGGGTCCAAGAAGGATGCCATCATTCAGACGACCAGACGCCGACGAGTGCATCACCGATGCCAGGCACTCGTGTCAGTACCCATCATGGTTGATTCTGCTTCTGGTTCCAGAGATGAAACTGCACCCACTCGTCGTCGACCAGCAATGTGTACTACCGATGCTGCTGATACTGGTTCTGCTCTCTATATATCTGATGTCGATGAGCTGTATGTTAGTATTAGCATCATAGAACCATCGATCAAAGACGATTCACATCTACACTGCAATTATAATGTTATGGATGGTGAATCGGAAACAAGTATTGCTACTGCTGATTGTGCCGAAGGTCTTCATAGCGACCCTGTGATTTGTGCGGCCCTTCATAGAGCACAGCTGCTTACTGCCACACATGAATTGCTCAGCCTTCTATGAGATACCCGAAATACATAATTGAAGATGTGCGAATTAAAATAATATGTAAATTAGACTTTGTTCGGAAAAAGATTAAACATAATTATTAATATTAGCTGATTATGTATATTTTATTATGTGTACAATAAATTTTGTGTAAAAAAATATGCTGTGATTTATTCATAAAAAAACGCTTTATGTAGAAACATTATTTTTAATAAAAATAATTACATTTAAAAATAAGTAAAACTAATTAAATGACAATTTACATGACTTCGTCACCTTTCGGTACAGGTCGATAGCACTCTTGCCGATAGCAAATTATCTCTGGTGGTTGAAACATGAGTTACCAGTGTGCTCTATTGGGCGATACTANTAGCACTCTTGCCGATAGCAAATTATCTCTGGTGGTTGAAACATGAGTTACCAGTGTGCTCTATTGGGCGATACTACAAATAAATTTACAGTAGATATCGCATGGCATGAAAGGGGTCAAGCGAAGATGAGTGATTGGCCGACAGCACCATCTATATGTTACAAATATAAACAAATACTGCTGCCACCTGGTGGCAAAATCACCAGCTCGTCTGGTGGCGAAATCGATTATTAATACACTACTGCNCCTGGTGGCAAAATCACCAGCTCGTCTGGTGGCGAAATCGATTATTAATACACTACTGCCACCTAGGTGTTGCATATGAAATCAAATGATAAACGAAAAAAACAAGATGGCTGCATATGACGGAACGAGTTTTTTTGAGGGGGATGGAGGTCTGCCAACTAATTAACCAATGCGAAACATTGGTGGTGGGTCAGTAACCTGCTGCTCCAGAAATGTAAAATTTTTAAATACATATTTCAATAATAATTTATTAAATAAATTTTAATAATAATTTTGTAATAATTTTTTAATACATTTTTAACATGTTTTTGGACATCCAGGAATATCTAGGGATTTCGTAGAATTTTTTGGGTTCAATTTATTTAAGGTTATGGACATGGGGTCGAGGTCTAGTCATGAAAAAATTTTTGTAAGTTTCATATGCAGTTTGTCTGTGATGTAAAGTTTAACATTAGAGATAAAATTAAAACCCAAAATAGCCATAATTTGACCCCTTACCACAGGTGAACCACGTAAGGGATTTGAAAGAAATTGCGACATGGCTTCCTGTGACTTCAATAAACCCTTTGGCTGAAACTAAACTTTGTGTTAAAATAAATTTTTTTAATTTATAAAAAAAAAAATTATATATAAACGTTTTATATTTATGCTACAAAAATAATCATGCGTGTTATTTTTAAGTTAATTTGGTATTTTTNTTTGTAAGTTTCATATGCAGTTTGTCTGTGATGTAAAGTTTAACATTAGAGATAAAATTAAAACCCAAAATAGCCAGAATTTGACCCCTTACCACAGGTGAACCACGTAAGGGATTTGAAAGAAATTGCGACATGGCTTCCTGTGACTTCAATAAACCCTTTGGCTGAAACTAAACTTTGTGTTAAAATACATTTTTTTAAATTTATAAAAAAAAATATTATATATAAACGTTTTATATTTATGCTACAAAAATAATCATGCGTGTTATTTTTAAGTTAATTTGGTATTTTTGTAAACTTGGCATCCATATCATGTCCCGAAATCACTAAATATTTTCCAAAAATATAGAAAACAAATAGCTCTTCAGCGGCCTTAACTCAGCCCCATGGCTTTGGCTGAAAGTCATCTTCGAGTGAGTGAGTGAAGAGATTTGGGTGACTCTTAAAAGCAATGTATTGATAGTCGATTAGTGTGATTGAGGTGAGTATGGAGCAGTGTCTTAATGAAACGGCGGGGTAAACGGGAGATCCCGAGAAAACCCGCCGACCAGCGGCATCGTTCGGCACGATTCTCACTTACACACGGTTTGCCTTGATGGGACACGATCAGTCTAACCATTCAGCCACCGCGGCCCTGGTATCTTGGAGAATATATGCGTTTGACGGAAAAGGCGTTTGGCTAGATAGGCGTTTGGCCGAACAAGCATTTGGCAGAAAAATAAGTCAAATATCGTTTTGGCCTACGATGGGTGTCTGTTTTGGCGAGACTGTTCACGTGTTTATTATGTTCAATGAAATATTGCATTTATGACAATGATACGCTTTTGATACAGAATTATGGTCAACGTAGTGGATTTTTTGTCATCAACAGTTACAGGCAGTAATAATGCTTAGTTCTACATAAACGATAGTAATAAAAACCTAGCTACCAAATGAAAACCACTTTATAAGTTTTTAACTATGGTTTTACGTCCATACTGACCGAAATTATGCTGAATGATTTTACGCTGATTGATTTTGTAGGGGCTAATTTACTTATCACGCTAATCTACTTGTCGATGAGTGAGTTTAGGCTGTACGAATATGGGCTGAGTGATATCAAGGTTAGTAATTAGACAGGGTGAGAAATTAGGCGGGGAAATGATGCCAGGGTGAAANATATGGGCTGAGTGATATCAAGGTTAGTAATTAGACAGGGTGAGAAATTAGGCGGGGAAATGATGCCAGGGTGAAAAATTAGGCGCAGAAATGATGTCAGGGTGAGAAATTAGGAGATAAATTATGCCAAGGTGAGTAATTAGGCAGATAAATGGTGTCAGGGTAATAAATTAGGACAGGAAATGATGCCAAGGTGAGAAATTAGAAGGAGAAATAATGTCAGGGTGAAAAGTCAGGCAGGGAAATGATATTAGGGTGAGTAATTAGGCTGGTAAATGATANGATGTCAGGGTGAGAAATTAGGAGATAAATTATGCCAAGGTGAGTAATTAGGCAGATAAATGGTGTCAGGGTAATACATTAGGACAGGAAATGATGCCAAGGTGAGAAATTAGGAGAAATAATGTCAGGGTGAAAAGTCAGGCAGGGAAATGATATTAGGGTGAGTAATTAGGCTGGTAAATGATANTAGGAGAAATAATGTCAGGGTGAAAAGTCAGGCAGGGAAATGATATTAGGGTGAGTAATTAGGCTGGTAAATGATATAAGGGTGAGAAGTTAGGCAGCGAAATGATGCCAGGGTGAGAAATTAAGACAGGAAATGATGAAATGGGAGACATTAGGATAGGAAATAATGTCAGGGTGAGAATTTAGGCGGGGAAATTATGTCAGAGTGAGAAGTTAGGCAATGAAATGATGTCAGGGTAGGAAATTAAAAGAGGAAGTGATGTAAGGGTGATAAATGAGAGGAGGAAATGATGCGAGGGTGAGCTGTAAGTGCGGTGTTGTTACAGCGTACTTCCAGTATGGGGAGTACAACGTGATCATAGCGGACTTTTCGACGCTGGTGAAGGAGCCATGCCTGAGCCAGCTGGAGTGGTCGCCGCGCTTCTGCGCCGAGTGTATCGCTCAGTTTGTGGATTTCTTGGCGGGTCACCCTAGAGGCGTGCCCCCGGACCAACTGCACCTCATTGGCTACAGCATGGGCGCGCACATCGCCGGCCTCGTCGCCAACCACATGACTGTGCCGGGCAAGCTGGGCCGCATCACAGGTCAGTTCCTCCAGCTACACTTCCCGCTTTAGAGGTCAGCGTCACCCACTCCTATCGCTTACTGGGAGAATTTCCCTTTCCTTTTGCCTCTCAGGCAAGGAGCATATAAGAACAGAGTCGCAACTCAACGGTATAACGAGAGAACCTTTTCTCATTCATTTGTTTGTCAGAGTCGGCCGAAGAAAGGTTACTTTTACTACAGAATGGGAAGATCAATGTAACAAGTTTGCCAACTTAACAGTTTCGCCACTAGGTAAGCGCTAGTGTTGGCAACGTACCAAATTTTCTCCATTTTCTACTTTAAAAAACAAGAATAACTGGAATAGTCATAAATCGAATATAAAGTAACATCGTAACAAAGTAAAATATTTCTCTTCTAGTATTCACGCAGCTTACAATTTTAATTAAAAAGTTACCTTTTGGAACATTGCGCACCTTGCGGCGGAAATTTTCCCTATGCCAAATTCTCCCATGATAAATTTTGTTTTGTTCCTAACCTGGGTAGAATAAACCGTATAGAATCACATATTATTAATTTGTTTGCCGAACTCGGCCGAAGTACGTTCTGCCGTATGGACAACATTATGTGACAGAGTAAACTACGAAAGTACACTTTGTTATTATGCCAGTCGAAGCTCATAATTTCGCTATCCTGTTGTTTATTATTTATTTTCATAATGGCCTACGTTTTCTGTGCAAAATTATTGATTGCGTCAGTTATCCACAGTTATTTAACTCCACAAATGCATGTGATTGAACAAGAATCGTAATCACATAGACGAAACACTACTTTATTAACAGATTCATGCAAATATTCACGAAAATGCACGTGGTATGAAATAACGTCAGTGAACGCTACTAAAAAAAGACTGCTGTGCTACCACCATCAAAACGAAAATGTTAAAGGTAACTAATATTATGTTTAAACATGCAACAATGGTTTTGAATTCCGAAGTTGTAAGACCGTAGAACCTGGTCTATGGGTATCTTCGGTAAGGATTGGCTTTCTTTATTCGAGTTTACAAGGCCTGCTCTCAGGTAAGCTTACCTTAACCTCTCGCTTCACAGGTAACTTCCCCCTGCTCTTTTGTTGAGCTGCTCTGCCCCAGTCGCTTATCTGGAGAGCCTTACTCTCCTCATTACAGGCGAGCTTCCCTCATCACAGCTGACTTTAGCCTTCCGAATCAAAGTGTAGCTTCAGGTTCCTCCTTTCCCGATTCACAGAGAATATTAACCTCCCCTCTGTACATACAGGAGATCTTTCTCTTCTCCCTTTCAACACAGGACACCTTCCCCCATCATTAAATACAATAGCTGCATCCTGCCCTTCACAGAGAAGCTCCGCATCAATGGGAGCTTTATCCTACCTTCACTGGAAAAAATATGCTATTCTACAAATTCAGTAATTATTTTGTTGCATTTCCTGGATAATTGAAATACATTCAACAAAGAAAAGACCTAGAGGTGTATATGTTAACTCTTTCAGTCATAGTTTCCAACACAGATGACATTCACAGGAAGTGTTTAATAATCTAAGCTTTAAGGCAACAGCATCGAGTAAAGGGAGTCCTTTAAATGTAAAAATTAAGTTTGGGGTTGAAGATAAATTTTTTTTAAAAACACTTTCTGAAAATAATATTAACCACAAAAATTGGTTCTATATGTAAGAGAACAATTAAAAATAAATATTGATTCGTTGCAGCTCGCAGAACACTACATTCATGTGTGAACAAAAGCATTAAAGACACTGGATAGCAAACAAATTTTTATAGTATTTTTAGAACTAACACTTAGACCATGTATTTTGATGTGATTTTAAAGAAAAATATTTGGACCCAATAGTTTTTGTGCTCAATAACATAAAAAAATTCATAATAATAAATTTTTTTGAAAAAAGAAATAATAAAATGAAATAGTATGTGCTGTACCTCAATTTTGTAAAATTACTTTCGTTAAAACCTCTGTAAATTAATTATGGCACTGCCATTCGTATGAAATTGTTTCAATTTTTTAGTCGTCTTAATTTATTTATGTTGTCCAGAAAAAAATTGCTATTTTTGGTAATTTTTTATGCAGGAATCATATACTTTAAATAATAACGGAAAACCGTCTCCTATAATGTTAATAAGTGTTTATTACNATTTTTTATGCAGGAATCATATACTTTAAATAATAACGGAAAACCGTCTCCTATAATGTTAATAAGTGTTTATTACGTAGCTTGTCGCGTCACAGACAGCAGGTTCAGTAGAAACGGAGTCAATAGCTGAGATGTCAGAACAGGTGAAATAATAGGTAATGGCTAGGGATACCCGAGTTTCGAGAAAATATTTTGTGACTAGTTGTACTTCATTAAACTTTAGCTGAAATAAACTTTTGTAGTTAGATGATTTACGTGTTACGCATCTTAGGTGTCTGCCCGCGAATCATAGACGTAGAGCATTTGATTAACCATATTCTGATTTATATTCAGCCCAGTAGGAAAATGTCTTATTACGTAGACACGACATCAATAAGCAAAATAAAACTGTTTGTATGTCCGTAGGGTATTTAAATCTATCACGTGCGGAAATATTTTTATGAAATTTGGGTGCCCCTAGCTATGACATGTATTAAGGCGCCATTCTAGCAGCGGCCTGGGAGTGATTCCGGAACCCTATGTGGTTTGTCTAAAANGCTATGACATGTATTAAGGCGCCATTCTAGCAGCGGCCTGGGAGTGATTCCGGAACCCTATGTGGTTTGTCTAAAATTTAAGCATTTTTTGTAAAAGTATAGAAGTTATGACTTTTTCTCTATATTCAATGCTTTTTGACACTATGATGTGTNTTTAAGCATTTTTTGTAAAAGTATAGAAGTTATGACTTTTTCTCTATATTCAATGCTTTTTGACACTATGATGTGTGTGCATTTTTACTGGCAGTCACAAAAAGCTACAAGTACTATTGATGTGTTATTTTTTCCTTACAAGCGTGCTATTGATTCAAATTACACAGAGCATGCTTACCATAATGAGAAGTTTTATTATTAGCTGACTGCCAACTAATGAATTGGGGAGTTGGTCGAGTTCCTATTGAAGTGACTAGTCATATGTAATACGATATACAGTCTACTATGTAAATTTTTATAAGTAAAAAAAAATCTCCCTAAGGACAGAGAAATTATCATAATAGCTTTGTCCGAGCTATATTCGGGCAAAGTCAAAATGTTAACACATTGAGTGCTCCTGAAGTTATATGACGTAGCCTGAATTAAAATAAGTTGTGCAGAGTTTACGGTGACATATAACATCCGTTTTATTTGAAGACACTGGCGACTTAACAAATTTGGTACCAGTTTCCATACGATACTCTGCAGCGTAATATTACTTCAGCAACACTGAGAGTGAAAATAACTCAAATGAACAGGACTGATTGTAAAATATTGTACGCAGGAAAGAACGTCTGAGTGGGACCGCTGTCATATCAGAATGATGTGTGTAGACAAACCGCTTGTAATGAACGTTGCATGGCATATTGTAGCGTACGGTGTACTATGCGCCAACACAACGACGGCGGGAGAAAATACAGATACAAACAGAACTGGCCGGTACGCTGCGGCTTATACGAGCGACTCACTTATACGTTGTTTTAATTTTCGATAAACTGTACCATCCCGGTTATCATATGGAGTTGTTTCAGAAATTCATTCGCCGTTTAGTAGAACAACACTTTGAGTGCGACACATATGTACAGGTTTTTCAAGACACGTTAGAAGTGAGCCGCCTACATCAGACACATGCGAGAACACCGCCTTCTGTTAGACGCTCTGTTCCCACTTACAACTGTCCTATTTGTAGGGACACCCGATTTTCCCGAAAATATTCCCTGTCTAGTTGTGTTTCATAATACGTCAGCTCAGATCCTCTTTCGCTATTGGGTGGTTTTAAATGCTGCTCGCCTTAGGTGCCTGCCGGCGAATCACCAACGTATAATATCGTAGTATCTTGATTTNTGCCGGCGAATCACCAACGTATAATATCGTAGTATCTTGATTTTGATTGATCCAGTCAAAAAAAACATGTCAGCTTGCAGTAACACGCGACCAAAAACCAAAGGAAAACTATAGAAGCTCATATAAGATACTGAAATCCAGCTTCTTTGGAATTCTTTTTGCAAAAATCGGGTGTCCCGACCTATTGGTAGACACTTAAGCAAACACACCTGTTGTACTGCACAAAGTGCATTACTGGCCAGCTGTCAGTCAATATAATGCCGATCTGACAGTGACCGACTCAAACGCTCCTTATTAGGTAACATAAAACTCAATCCATTAGTTTCGTTTGAGTAATTTTACACTTCGAGTGATGNTTGATTGATCCAGTCAAAAAAAACATGTCAGCTTGCAGTAACACGCGACCAAAAACCAAAGGAAAACTATAGAAGCGCATATAAGATACTGAAATCCAGCTTCTTTGGAATTCTTTTTGCAAAAATCGGGTGTCCCGACCTATTGGTAGACACTTAAGCAAACACACCTGTTGTACTGCACAAAGTGCATTACTGGCCAGCTGTCAGTCAATATAATGCCGATCTGACAGTGACCGAGTCAAACGCTCCTTATTAGGTAACATAAAACTCAATCCATTAGTTTCGTTTGAGTAATTTTACACTTCGAGTGATGNGTCAAACGCTCCTTATTAGGTAACATAAAACTCAATCCATTAGTTTCGTTTGAGTAATTTTACACTTCGAGTGATGCCAAAGTAAATTTACGTTGCAAAGAACTACATTAAAACTTCTGGGAACGTAATATTATGCCACCTATACGTTTAAGGGGATAGTACCCTTGTCATCTTGGATTTACGTATTTTACTCCATAACTTAATTTTCGGAGTCAATATTTAAAAACCAAGCTAGTCAAGACATAGGGAACATTTAAACAGTTATTTCGAAATCACACATATTTTTCTTACACGGTTAGTTTCACATCTGTAACCGTAATCAAACACTACCTAATTATTTAATAATTTCAATCCCCCTTGGGAAAATACAGGTATAATTGAAACCCAAAAATTTCAAAAAATTCGTTAAGTAGTCTCCTATGTCATGTCTAGCTTTGAGTTTTTATTTCTGGTCATACATTTTCATTACGACGATTTGTAAGAAAATTCGAAGNCTATGTCATGTCTAGCTTTGAGTTTTTATTTCTGGTCATACATTTTCATTACGACGATTTGTAAGAAAATTCGAAGAAGGACAGGATACTACCCCCTTAAAGAACGACAAATGCCGAAAATATCTGTCACAGAATAGATCAGAACATAGANCGAAGGACAGGATACTACCCCCTTAAAGAACGACAAATGCCGAAAATATCTGTCACAGAATAGATCAGAACATAGACAAAAAATGGCGGGGTGGTTCCGTTGATGTGGGTGCACCAAATTAGCTGATTCGCTGCGTGAGACTCTGCGAAAGGGCCTTGTGTCTGGTTGGCCACTGCATCTGCGGAAGGTTCCCTATTGGTCGGGCTGTCGGTTGTCGAGTAGGCAACCCGGCGCTGATTGGCGAACGGCGTTCCAACATTTTACTGACGTGTGCGGCTGGAGTTTGCGGTAAGAGCGACTGCTTCGAATCTGTATTCTGAAGTACTCTATGACTGTTGATATATGCTATTCGCGATTAATTGAGCACTTTCAAAATCAACAATTGAAAAATGTCACTGACCTATTTGCACATATTTTAACGGGGACACTGACATACGTCCAGTAAAAATGGTAAGGTTGGAGGGACAGTAGTTCCATGCCTTAACGTTAAATAAAGTATATTGAGTAAACATTTGTAAATACTGAAAATACTTATTTTACTTTCTGTATTTGTAAGACCATGTAAATTGGCAAACTTTTCTGATAATTTCACAGTTTCACTTGACGGACGCATGAATAATGTAAACTGACTCATATGACAGTCAATATCAGTCAGAGTGTTAACAGAAATATGAAATAAATTTTAAGCAAGAAGTCGCTTTACTACTTTCCTATACATTAATAAATAAATTGGTTAAATGGTTCCCTAGACATAATTGAAAAGTTAAGTTTTTTAAATTTGCGCTTTCTTCTAAAATGGCTGACTAATATATTTATTGGTTTATAAATTAAATGATTATACCATGTTATGCCAATGTACCAAATTTATTTTTAATCAGTTAAATCGTTCCCGAGATATAAGGGAAAAATTTTATTTTTACAACTTTCACTATCTTCCAAAATACCCATAAGACAATTGCCCTCTAATTTCAATGTTTATACCATGCACTATGAAGTACGAAATTTAGTTAAAATCTGTTGAATAGTTCCCGAGATATAACGTATGGCCTTAAATTTTAAAATTGCCGCCGTTTTGATAGTAAGTAGCCGGAGGGATTGAAAACTATAAAGGTCCGATGTTNACGTATGGCCTTAAATTTTAAAATTGCCGCCGTTTTGATAGTAAGTAGCCGGAGGGATTGAAAACTATAAAGGTCCGATGTTATTACTAAATGCCACATGTGGACGTAGGTATGTGAAATTCTGCTCTTGGGTTTATAAGTTAATTAGGGGGGGGGGGCACTTACATTCCACACAGACATTCGTGTCATTGCAAAAGCCTACCTTTCCTTCAGAAAGTAGGCTAAAAATAGCTATAGGTTTTTCACGGTAAACTGAGCACTTTTGAAANGAAAGCCTACCTTTCCTTCAGAAAGTAGGCTAAAAATAGCTATAGGTTTTTCACGGTAAACTGAGCACTTTTGAAAGCCCAGCTTAAGGTCTACTTGTTTGCACATTGCGTATTCTTCCGCGTTATGTAAAACTGACANGAGCACTTTTGAAAGCCCAGCTTAAGGTCTACTTGTTTGCACATTGCGTATTCTTCCGCGTTATGTAAAACTGACATCCTTACTAAGGGCTTCATCACTTTATTCATACGTCGGTCAAGTGAATCTGTGAAATTATTAGAAAAGTTAATATTTTCAAATCTGCTCGCTTTTACTTTTCGATGAATAAAAAAAATAGGAAGTGGAAGAAATAATTTTATTTTATCATAAATTGCTTCCTAACACTTTTTATTCGACGTTAATATAGGAAACTACTTTCCACCCATCGCTCTTAACTTTACTGGACGCGCGCCACTCATCGCGCCCGTTCAAATATATGCAGATAGAAGCAGCGACTTTTTTCTAAGGTTGATTTAAAAAGTACTTACTTTATCGTGAACAACTTATATATATCTAACGTTCTTTAGTAAGTTGCGATGTGTGTGTGTATGTGTGGTTGTTGCAGGGCTGGACCCGACCATCTTCATCTACATGGGCAGCAACAGGTCGCGCGACCTCGACCCCACGGACGCACACTTCGTCGACGTGATCCACACAGGGGCCGGCATCCTGGGCCAGTGGGGGCCCAACGGGCACGTCGACTTCTACGTGAACGGCGGCACGAGCCAGCCTGGCTGCGCGGGCATGTCGCTCTTCAGTGAGTACAACACTCTCGAACATATCCTCTCCTTACGACTCAGCTTATATACTTCATTCTCTGTTACTACACTATTTTCTAAAACTCTGCTAAAGCTCTACTGACAGGATATTCCTCCCCTCGTGCGAACAAAGCTCAGCAAAGTCTAAAAAATTAAACCAAAGGGACAACTCACCGGATTCGCGCGCACTCAGTGGAATAATATTTTGCATAAGAACTATTTCTTACTATGCATTATAAACACACCTATTACCTCACAATTTTTAATCATGTTAATTTTAAATGAAATATTATAATGTTTTGACAAAATGTAAGCAAAATTTCTAATTTACCAAAAGTAAAGTACTTCTGCGGTAACAGATGTATAACACGCTTGTGATGCATGGTATAAATAAGAACTAACAAAATACATCATACATACACCGAAAAAAATATATTTTGTCGCAAGCACAAAATGTTTTGTTGGTATTCACCTTGCCAAATAAATTTTGCGGCGACCACTAAATAGTTTACTTGTAACCACTAGACTTTTGTGGCCAGTAAAAAATTATTTTGCAGTGACTACAAAATAGTTTTGCAGGGTGACGTCTCTACAAAATTTTTTTCACATTGTAGGATTAATTTATGAAATGGTAGATTCCAAAAGTGTGAAGAAACAGTGAATAGATTATAGCGAACTTCATTTTTCAAGGGGCCTCAGTTGGAGGAGCAGATTGAGCGTTTGCCTCCCACCAAGACGAACCGGACTCGATTCTCGGCGGGGTCGCCCCCGGATTTTTGCATGTGTCGTCGGGTTTTTCCGGGAATTTACCGGTTCCTTCCGCCCTCGCATTCCAACGCTGCTTCCCATAAACCTCGCTTAACCCTCGTCAGCTCTCGAGACCTCGTTGTTGAGAGCCGTCCAAACATCTACACTTAAATTTTCACTGAATTCGTTTTACTGAACGGTATAAGACGTCACGTGTACATCATAGTAGCGGCAATTTCGCCATGTATGTTATTAAATGTATTGAATTCATTCAAAGATTTCCGTTCTGTACATATTTTATCTAATTAAAGTTTTTCAATCACGAATCACAATTGCTCTATCATAAATGTGGCTGCCTAGTGTTGTATCGGCCGAGTTGAAACGATAGTGTTTTTTTAACATGTTAAATTATTTTAGGGCGTTCCTCAGCCACCCTTCATGATATCGATTTCTAACAAAAAACTCTTCGTCCATCGTCAGCCAGGCTACATATCCGCAAACATTTACTATAAAACTTGTAACATCCTAAAAACTGAGGCCAATGAAGATTTATTGGCTCAACAAAAACACAAAACCACTAGACAATTTTTTATTTACTCCTACCGGCTCTCTTGTAGTGTGGTTCTTCTCTTTAAAGGACACGGAATTAATTTTAATTTGAAAGCGATGTTGTGAAATGTAGCTGAGACATGTCTAAAATAAGTTAGCATGTAAAACCCTTTCCTTTCGCTTGACTCTAACCATTCCAAGCAGCATCCTTAAAAACTTAAAATCTATAATAAGAAATTGCTATACTTTATTTTTAAGGCGTAAAAACAATTCTGTAGTATTTTCTCCAAAAAATATTTTTTTTTTGCTCAGACGAATTATTTACTGTAGTATTTTGGTTGAAGCACATGTTTTATATACTGCAGTAATTTTTCAGTTAATTTGGTTTCAACCTGTGAAAACATTCGCATGACGCCCGCGCCGTTTTGACGTTTGACTAATACAATTTATCGTACTGTAAATGAAATGTTTCTGTTGTAACTTAACACCAAAAATATGTTATAAAAAGTCTTTTTAACGATTTTATGAAAATAAATAAGAATTAATGAAGAATGTTTGTGGTTCGTAACGTACGTTTGTCGCAACATACCTCGTAATGGTTGCAATTTTAAGACCGAAAGTTAAATTTATTAATATAGATGGTGCGTGTGACAACTTTGTATTCCAGGATGCCTGGGATTGTATAAACACAGAAGCAAGACGAACAACAAGGTAAAGGAACATATACCTAATTTAGTTCGAATCTGAAACTGNAATGTTTGTGGTTCGTAACGTACGTTTGTCGCAACATACCTCGTAATGGTTGCAATTTTAAGACCGAAAGTTAAATTGATTAATATAGATGGTGCGTGTGACAACTTTGTATTCCAGGATGCCTGGGATTGTATAAACACAGAAGCAAGACGAACAACAAGGTAAAGGAACATATACCTAATTTAGTTCGAATCTGAAACTAGAACTATAGAAAGAAACATAGTATCCCAGTAAACGCATATCTGGAAAAGCCACTTTGTAATAATTCGCTGCAGGAGAACGGTCGTATTAGTGCTCTAGTACGGTTCTGGCTGCGTGCTTTTTGTCTTTAATTCTAAAGTAACGCAACATTCAGGCTACGTGCAGTTCTAACTGATAATTAATATGCAATTTGTTGTACACATACGTATTGACAACAGCGTATACTCCCGGGATTACTGTACACATTTTCAGGTACGATGTATTAATACCAGACTACTTTCAGTACATAAGTTAAATGGTATTTTATGTTTATCACTGTGCCCGCTGAAGTTTCAGATTGGACAGAAAATTAAAAAAAAACAGCATCTATACAAAAAATAAGTGTTTTTTTGTAGAAATCATATATTCTAAATACGAGAGAAAAGAGAGGAGATGTTTGGGTGGTTTCTAACTTTGGGGTCTTGAGATGTTCAAAATACGAATTGGAGGCTCACAAGAAATTTGAAAATAAGGTGAAGCACAACGTGACGTGTGCGAGAAGGAAATTTGTGTCATTACTGATTAGAATTAGAAATAACACATACACTTCACTTTTTTTCTTGTTCAAGTACGTGATAAAAATGCTTGAGAATTGTCATACTAATCGGTAGACGAGCTTACATATTTCCTTCGCATAATTGTGAAGACATATTTCTCCTCAAAGTCCGAAGATCACGCCGAGCTTTCCGTACTCATCTGCTATTACAAAATACTAAGTCCTTTGACATTAAACTAATGTTGACACTCCTCAGCGGACACATCCTATATTGTTTGTAGAATACATGAATGAAAAGTTCACAGTCGTGTATATCAGACTGCAAATAACATTGTCCATTTAGGAATTTTAAAACCGTACGACTAGAATTTAAAACTAAAAGGTAAGCAGGTATGTATTAATTCCGAAAATTTCCGGCCCAAAAACAAGAAGTTACGGATAACTAATGAGACTAAATTCCTTTACATGGGTGTAAATATGTTCTAATGAAACTCTTAAAAGCTTAGATGGTAGGTAGGCCCTAAAGACTCATTGACAGAAATATCAGTAGAGATTAAACCAGAAACATGTGAAACAGTAGTAAGACAATTAAAATACATGAGTGACTTACCCAAAATGCGAATTCAGAAAAGCTCGTAAAATTATGAGAGCTTGCAGTCAACTGCATCACGGAGGTAGGATTTGGAGCGTCAACTTCGGATGTAATCAGACTAATGTTTTGAATGATATGGTTCACTTATCTGAAATATTTACACGACCATCATTTTTTAAAATAAGTGTCTGAGCCTCTAAAAACACTAAGTTTACATGACCTGCCATGTGTGAAAAATTTGGTGGAAATTGGTTGTTTGGTCTCCGAGTTTTGGCATAAATTTTTTTTTCTTAAACGGGACCATCTTACAAAATTTCTTAAAAGGATGCTCTGTTCACGATATTTCTAATACATACTGTGTGCATAAAAAGTTTGATTGAAATTGTTCAATTGTTACATAGATATGCCAAAAAATTTTAACATATTTATATGACCGCCATTTTTGAAATCATTGTCTGACCCTAATTAAACCATACAACTTTGCATGGCCTACTGTAGGAGTGCAAAATTTGCTGGAAATTAGTTTAATTATTACGGAAATATTGCAAAATGTAAAATTTACTCACCTGACACTATTTTGCAAAAAATTTAGCCAAAGTGAATCTCTGTACGCGTAAATTAGGCTTCTAATTAATACTGTTAGCGTACAAAATTTGGTGGAATTTGGTTTAAACATTTCGTAGATGCAACAAATTAATCCTTAATTATTTATATTATGCCTGCCACACATAACGCATGTTAATTTACATGCCCTTTTGTAGCAATATTTGCGTGACATTTTGGTATGAATCAATTCATTGGTCCTCAAGATATGGCATAAAACCTCTATTGTTAATGTGACGATCTTCATAAATTGAAGACAAAAAGTTTATATTTTAACACATTCGATGATTGTCATGGATATAATTTAAAAAGTAAAATTTATAACTGTCACAAGGTTTCGTAGATATATTAAACTAAGATCAAATTTTTGTATAGGTGCCATTCAGAAAGCAAGAGACTTACACACTTAAAATAAATTAATTAATATGGCCTGNACAAAAAGTTTATATTTTAACACATTCGATGATTGTCATGGATATAATTTAAAAAGTAAAATTTATAACTGTCACACGGTTTCGTAGATATATTAAACTAAAATCAAATTTTTGTATAGGTGCCATTCAGAAAGCAAGAGACTTACACACTTAAAATAAATTAATTAATATGGCCTGNAATCAAATTTTTGTATAGGTGCCATTCAGAAAGCAAGAGACTTACACACTTAAAATAAATTAATTAATATGGCCTGTTACAGTACCACTTCTTTGCCAAATTTGAAATAAATCATTTAATTGTTTCGAGAGATACGTTATAAAAACTGTATTAACTTATGTGTGGCTATCTTACAAAATAGCGGAGATATGAGGATTTGCATATACAATTTAGATGGATATAATTGATACTGTCAGCGTATCAGGTTAAATTAATTTTTTTTGTAATTTTATAAATAAAAAATTATGAGCTAAAATGTTTATACTGCTACCATTTTGAAAATATGTGTCTGACCCTCTCAAAGTTTATAAGTTTATATTGTCCTACCATAGTGCTATTTGTTGCCAAATTTGGTAGAAATCTTTTATTTTCAAACATATTACATAACGTAAATTTGTCATGTGGTACTATTGTACAAAATGGTGGACAGAAGAGATTTTGTGTGGACACATTTGAAGATTGTAATATATACAGCCAGCACACAAAGAGTCATTGAAATTAATTACATAGTTCCAACGACATAGCATACAAAACTAAAATCGCTTTATGGCAGCTATTTTGATAGTAATTGCCTGACTTACCTAAAACATATCAGTTAACATCACCTAGCACAGTACTTTTTGTTTGCCATATTTAGTAGGAATCGGTCAATTGTTTCCCGAGATATGATACAAACACTATATTTATTCGTGTTGCACTATCTAACAAAATTGAGGATAAAAGAGGCTCCTTGTAAACACATTTGATGTGTTTGATATACTCCCAGCATACAAAGATAAGTCGTAATAAATTTAATAGTTTCGAAGATAAAGCATACTATGCTAAAAATAGCTAAATGGCCGCCATTTTGAAAATAAGTAACTGAGATACTTTAAATACATTGGTACATATCAATTGCCACAGTACTACTTGTTTGTCAAATTNTTGAAAATAAGTAACTGAGATACTTTAAATACATTGGTACATATCAATTGCCACAGTACTACTTGTTTGTCAAATTTGGTAGGAGTCTGTTAATTGTTTACCAATATATTACACAAAAAACTTTATTAAATCATGTAGCACTTACTATCTTACAAAATACCAGAAAAAATGGTTATTTTGAGCTTATATGTATCTTGTAATATATACTGTTGAAATNGTTACTATCTTACAAAATACCAGAAAAAATGGTTATTTTGAGCTTATATGTATCTTGTAATATATACTGTTGAAATTGGCCAATTGGTATGGTAGTTATACCAAATAAACCCCAAATATTTATCTGTTCGCCATTTTGAAAAAAAGTGCCTAATCAAATTTAATTACTCGTAGTTACCTGGTCTATCATAGTAATACTTACGTGCCAAATTTGCCAAAAAATGATTGATTAGTTTCCTAGATATAATGAAAATGCTTTATTTTTGTGGCACTATCTTCCAAAATGGTGAACCAACAATAATATTCAGATCTAAATTCAATGCTTCCACCTTGCGCTGTTAGAACACAAAATTTGGTTTTAATAGGGTGAGTGGTTTTCGAGATATATCATCCTAAATATTAAAACGGACGCCATTTTTGAAAGTAAATGCCAGACGATGACGAAAACTGTAAAATTCAGGTCTCCTTACTTAGTACTATATGTGTACCGAGTGTAGTGAAATTCGGTTCACGCGTTCAAAAATTGAATTGGGGACACACACACTCACAGACACACAGATAGGAAAGTGATCTCATAATCCTTTCTTTCGTTAGGAAAGTAGGCTAAAACGTGACAGAACTTTACCGCAGTGATTGAGACGGGGTATTAAGACGTTAAGAAAGCCTCCCGCTAGAGGGAGATGTAAGCAGGTTGTGAGTGAGGTGACTGTAAGGTGGCGGTGGTTTGCAGAGACGCTGTCGTGCGACCACACGAAAGTGACGCCGTACTTCATCGAGTCGATCAACAGCAAGGATGGTTTCTGGGCGTCACCGTGCACCAGTCAGCTGCTCTATTTCCTGGGTTGGTGTACGCCCACTGACAACGACTACATACTCATGGGCGAGCACGTACCTCACACGTGAGTATCCGCACTCTCTCTTTCTCCACCTCCTCACTTACTACATACATCATTTGGCCTTAAACTCACTTCAAACAAGTCCCTTGAGTTAAAAGACACTTGGTCTAAAATAAACCTTATTTAACAGCCACGTGATCTGATAGTAACATGGTGTACCGGTCACTTAGATTAAAAAAAATTATTTCGCCTAAAATTCATTTAGCATTCACTTGATTTTAAAGCAAATTCATCTAAAATCGACGAAACCATTGTTGAATATAAAAGACAATTGTACAGGAAGCGACAGGAGCCTAATGAATCCGCAACCGTGCATGTACAAGAAATTATTTTTCTAGCAAATAAGGTTAAACACAACATGCCAGAGGTGCAAATCATATAAATTCTCTGGAATTAGTTAGCGCCGACAGTAGNGCAAATAAGGTTAAACACAACATGCCAGAGGTGCAAATCATATAAATTCTCTGGAATTAGTTAGCGCCGACAGTAGCCGACAGGTGTTGGTAGGTCAATTAGTGAATTATTTATTATTTTTATTAATGGATGATGTTTACGCNCAATTAGTGAATTATTTATTATTTTTATTAATGGATGATGTTTACGCATAGGTATATTCATTAGTTATAAGTTATTCGTAATGGTCTTTTATTTGAATCTGTAATATTAAATACTGTAATTAGTCATGAACAATAACACACTAGCAGAAATGGAAAATAATATCAGACATATTGAAGCTGGCATTTACAAGTATAAACCAAATCTACAACAACATACACAAAATTCAACCACTTTCATNTCAGACATATTGAAGCTGGCATTTACAAGTATAAACCAAATCTACAACAACATACACAAAATTCAACCACTTTCATGGAAGAACAGATTAAAGAACTTAAAGAGGAAATTGGTAAACTATCAGTGTCCCGCGATCACACAAAGGTAGATGAAAAACACAGAAACCGACAACAGACGGTTAACATAGGAAAGTTCGAAAGGACAACACATTTCAAGCAAAACAGAAACTTTCACACATACAGAACACCCGCAATGGANACATAGGAAGGTTCGAAAGGACAACACATTTCAAGCAAAACAGAAACTTTCACACATACAGAACACCCGCAATGGAAGCACCTCCAATATTTCAAGTGCCACCGTACCCATTCCACAGACTAGCAAAACCATACCCATACTTTTTCCCACAACAGCCAATGCATAGACAATATCCTACATCTAACACTCAAACATTTCAAAATTCAAAACGGGCAGTACAGGATGTAGTTATCCCCATTTCACCCTGCACGCTTGAACCCACACAGGAGGACCAGAAAAGAAACACGTATGCACACATGGCCAGCAAATATTGTACACCTAGTACAAATTGCTACTCCGTCAGACCACAACTTACGCCTCGCATACAGACGCCGGCAGATGATAGATATGAAAGGAAATATAATAACAGAACGACACAACCATGTAGAATCCAATTCAGAACAAGGAAATATTTCCGACAACATAACAGACACAGAACAGAGCAGGAAAAACATGTATTTAACAAAGAAAGGAATACATACAAAACAAATCGTAAAGAGACACTACGTTCTACTTAGAATATTGAAAATAGGGCATTCAAAAATAGTAGCCTCAAGTATCAACAGCAAACCCACGAAAAATATCATGGTAAAAAGGTAGTGCAGAAAAAAACAGCAATACAATACGGGCCACCAAAAGAATTCGCCCATACATGCGCGTTATGTTTATACGAGGGACATCATTTTTAAACATGCCCAATGTTTCCCAATAAAAATATAGAGTGGTAAACAGATTTTCCCCATAGGTTCAAAAGTTTTCAACGGAAACACATTTGTTATGAGCCTTGGTGGCTCATAACACTCTTATGATAGTTTAAGGATAGGGAAAACAGGGTAAGCTCAGATATTTAAAGGATTGTATAAATCATTAATAAAGTCTTTACTTGATCTAAAGTTAGAAGAGTATAGAATGATATCCAATTAAAGATTTAAATCCAACGGAAGTGTTGAGGGAAGGACTTAAGGAAAGGTATAAGTTAAGAAGGAGGATCACATTTAAAGAAAGGAACTTACCCTAGCCTCGCACCCGGAACCGCTGACGGACGCTGCCCCCAGGAACCGCAGGTGTCATGTCTGAAGTTCGAAGGAGACGACGGCCCCTCTCGGTCGTAGACGTCTGTATCACACTTCTCGCCCCACCACGTGACTATTGACATACTGTGATTTGATTGGTTCCCCTTGTGCGTCGGTGGCGGTCTCCTACGGGTTGACTGCTCTTCTTAGGTAAAATGCTCTTAGATCAGCACTAGCTCAGCGGATCCACTGTTGCCGAGCGTCGTGTGCTTTATTCTCCCCTGATTGCTGCAATTACTCTCAGTCTGACGTTTTGATATTTCAGCACTTCTGTGGCGTCTTTGCGCCATTGTTCTATCGTTGCTGAATTCGGTTCCGGCTTGGTGTTAATGAACTCTGTGGCGTATTTCTTAGGTATATGCTTAGTTAGGCATTTCACACCGGAACCCAACCGTAACATCGCGTTCCAAATTCTTCAGCGATTTTATTAATATCATGGTTAGTTGTGCTGTGTAAAAATCTTATTCATGTTACTGCTTTTGTTTTATGTACGTTATAATATATATTGGCTTTGTTATTAAGTTCCTAACAAATTTCAAGTGTTAAATGTTAGACATGTAAATAGTAGTCATCTGGTTCATGGGTGTATTGCTGTAGAAGGCTATTAAACTAACACAAAATTAAAATTGAACGGTTCTTTCAGAAATGCCTGTTTAATACGAAACCTATTGTTATTAAAAGATTTGAAAAATCTTTGCTAATATCTTTGAAAACGCTGCAACTTATTGCTAGTTTATGGTAGGATGACGCATCTTAGACACGGCTTACCTGTTTACAGAACCATTAAAAAATGTTCAGTTTTAGAGTATCAGGATTCTATTTGGCCGAGTGAAATGGGAAAACAGCTCCACACACACGAAGCCTACAGCCAGTAAACGCAAACAGGTAAATTTTTTTGCGAAAAATGTTGACATGCTTCCCAGGCTTCAACGTATTATGCAGAGATCTGTATTTTGTCTGTCGTTACTGCCTGTTATCCGCGTGAGTAGCTATTTATTCACAAGCCTGCTGATTCGTGGTTCGCCTGATATAAATTTCGCTTTATTGAAGAATGTGTTAGACATGAAGAAGCTGTACTGTTTTCAAAGACATGGCGGTACGTAGAAACTTCGTGAAAAACAGCTGTTTACCAAGAACAAAAGAATAGGGAAAAGAAAAAAATCGTTACAAAATCCAGGACTATTTTTTTATAATACGCTCAACATACCTTACAGATTAAAAGAAAAATATTTATTATCATGTTAAACTTGGTAAAATATATAATAATAACATAAATGTAAACATACACATTTTGGCCATCTATCCCCTGCTATGGGTGATGTGCCCCACTCTAAATGGGAGAGATGCCTCATGTCGGAGAGATGCCCCACAAATAAATATTAACTTAAAATACACTACATGATAACAAAACAGTGTTTTTGAGTCCACCAAATCAATTAAGTTGTTAGCCATAGGCTCAAATCAAAAGTTAAAATTTTTTTTATTGTACTGCACCTTAATTTTTTGGCGTTGTGCTTCCCGGCCCCAAATGTTACACTCGGAGCCATACATACTGCAAGTCTTGTGCAACCAATTTTTACATGAAACACACTGAATCCAGTCTACCATCTCTTTTGTTTGATAATAGTTTTCCCAGCACTCAACACAAATTTCGTTTCCTTATTCTTCTGGGTCACTCATCCTGAATGCCAGAATTTCATGTTCTTCTTCTACTTCTTGAGCTTTCATTTTCTTTGACGACTTCCCTGTGTTGGTTTTTGCAGCTTTATTTGTATCCGATTTATTTTTTCTTTCTTCGCTCGAAATAAGTTTTGCGAATTGCTTTCGCATTTTCGTCCCAAATTTGGGGACTGTAGGTATTGAACTCAACTCCATCAAATGCTTCGTTGGTGTTTGCTTTATCAGACAAACATCGTCAATCTGTGATTGGTCAGAAGTCGTAGATTCAGAAGATGATGAATACGTCCTTAGCTTGGGGTTTTGTATTGCGATACCTAGTGACTGAACTTGGCGGAATGTTGTAGACAGCAATGCCGAGGAACAGGAAGGTGCAGATGACACTTCTGTAGGCCTATCCAAATTCTTACGCCTTAGCTCATCTGTCAGCTCCACAAATGTATCTGCAACCACATTTCCTGCTTTGTGCCGCCTAGAAACTGCTGGAGTGTCTGAGTTCAACATCTCATCTTTTTTTACAGAATTCTTCTTGAGATGATCAACATTTGAAAGACCAAAAATACTGAGAAAGTGATCTGACACTGCATTTGGATTCAACATATATATTCCTGCAGCACAAAAACCAGCTGTGGTAGTATCAATTGATGCAACTCTAGTCCTGGTCTTTCCAATAAGCACCCCTGCAAGCGGAAGTGTAATTCTTCTGTTCTTATTGTGAAGCTTCCAATTGGAAGCTTCTTATTTGGAAAATGTTTTCAGAGGCTTATAAAAACTGCGATCAAGAGGTTGAAGTTCCTGTGTGGTGGGGTTTGATAAGCAAAGAATTAAAATGTAATTTTCGTCAACAAATTCGAGTAATTCTAAACTGTTTAGGTGAAAGGAGTGTCCATTTAAAATTAAGAGTGCTTTAGCAGGGCATTTCCTTGGCACAAAATACTCTTTAAGCCACTTTAAAAACAATTTTGCACTTATGTAAGATGGTTTTTCATTCATATTTACTTTGGAACCGGGTGGTAGCACATAGGAGACCCTGTTTTATCCCTAAGACCTTTCATTATAACCACTGAAGGAATAAATGTGCCTTAAGTATTACATCAAGTGATAACTGTTACATTCTCGCCTTTTTCACTTGATGTCAGAACATGTACATCTTTCACACCCTTCGTTGCGATGACACTTCCTGGCTTGTTGTAAAGCTGCAAACCGGATTAGTCAATATCAAAACTTGGCTGTGACTTGTCAAATAGTTGATCTTCTCATAAACGGTATTCAAAATATTAAGAAAAAATATGTGGCTTTTTCTCTTGACATCCCTGGACTTATTGCTAGTGAGAGCCCTTTTGACTGTCTGATATTTAATTCGGTGTTTATTTATAGAAATGACCAAACAAACCTTGCTATAAGTGAGATTGGAACCCACAACCCTTGGGGTGATAGGCCACTCTCGTTACCACTACTCCAACTTGCGAGTTATGTTAAACCAGAAATCTTACTATGTGCGGCTCTTAACAATTGCACCAACTTGCCTTGCGTTCGCAAGTGTTATTTTATAGGGCCTAAGCTGGTATTTATTATGTGCTGGTAGTATGATCATATTTTAAACAGGTTTATTAATTAATATGTCGTTACATACATGTGCATGGGCTCAACAAATGATTATTACAATTTTTAATAAGCTTCCATATTTTAAATATACTCGATAATAACACCGTTGTCATGAGAATCTTCTATTAGTGTAAATAACATATTAGTTTAGCGTATAAATTTAGGGGTGTCTCCCCCATATGAGTCATGTGTCCTTTTGTGTGGGAGAGATGACCCACGGGAGTTTAAAACACGTGTCTAGAACAGTATGACTGCGAAGGACGTTACGTTCACTGTAACGAACTTAGTTTCACCTCACGTTCACAAAACGCAGGATTTACATTTCTTGTGTACAAGACATCACACACACTCTATTGTAACACAAAACACGTGACATATTTACTGACCTTTTTGGAGAGAAGTTAATTACCGAACACAAAACTTATACGTAACTTCGCGTGGCTCGTTTAACTCCGACTGGTAGGTACACCGCTGCTATTCAAACCACTCGCCTGGTGGTAACTCTGTGAATTAGACAGACTGGGGCATCTCTTTCACTGAGGCATCTCTCCCACATTTACCCTAATAATAAACTGTTCCTGCGATAAGTAATAGTCTATAACTTTGGTAAGAGAAACATTTTGTAACTGTGATATTTGTTTCTTGTGCACGTAAACCCAACTTGTTTCAGGGTCCGAGGGCTTTACTACCTGAGCACAAATGGGAGGCGTCCCTACGCCAAAGGCTTCCCCGGTAAGCGGAAACCACGCAAAGGAGACGCGAGGAACCTGCAACTGTCCTGACGTGGCGTCGAAGTCTCCTAGTATCACCGTGCAGTCACAGAACAGACACGCCTACACAAAAGCGAATACTCCTGTCTGCACCTCCGATGTGTACTTCGAACCTGAGTCGCTGACGTCAGCCTGCGAAGTGCCAGTCCCTGATCGCCAGTTTTACAAACTACTGCCAATCCGCGAAATAGTCAAATTAACTGAGACAGTTGCTTCGGAGTAGTACGAATCACTCTGGAACTCAAAGCAAAAATCACCATTACTTCAGTGAAAATTCTCAGACACTTTAATAACTAGTAGTCAGAGTCTGATTTCACTAACTTCTGAACAGTTACCAGTTTTGGCTTTTTCAGGTTTAAATTGATAAGTGTACTCATTTGCTCCACCGTAAGAAATTGTTTCTTAAACACCTCGACAAGGTATAAGAGTAACGTTTNATTACTTCAGTGAAAATTCTCAGACACTTTAATAACTAGTAGTCAGAGTCTGATTTCACTAACTTCTGAACAGTTAACAGTTTTGGCTTTTTCAGGTTTAAAGTGATAAGTGTACTCATTTGCTCCACCGTAAGAAATTGTTTCTTAAACACCTCGACAAGGTATAAGAGTAACGTTTNGTGATAAGTGTACTCATTTGCTCCACCGTAAGAAATTGTTTCTTAAACACCTCGACAAGGTATAAGAGTAACGTTTATACTATTGTTTTTAATCCTACACTAGTTTGGGAAATATTTCGCGCATAGCGTGAAATTACCAGATTTGTGTGCTAACTGCGCTCAATATTACTGTATTTACAGATTTACGTACGTTTAAATTCCCTTACATTATGTGGAGGTTTAGAAAATCTACCAAAAAAAATATTATCGTGTGATTGGTTGAATGTTGTTCTTTAATATGTAGCGTGCATGATTGGGTGTATCGTCCTGTATAGAGTTTCTTATTGGTCCAGACATCGTTCAGTACATTGGATGCTTGGCAATGATTGGCGGATCAACTAGCACCACGTTGTAAAGGCGCACGGTAATATTTTTCAAGAGTGTTTGGCTGGAGTTCACAACACGGACAGGCGTTTTCGCCTCTCTATACGTAATTTCTCTGTAGTCTAGCCATCACCAAAGCGCTATTGTTCTTCTTAAGAACTTGACTGCCGAAGAAAATCTCTTTTTAGAACGATAGTTGCGAAAAGATCGAGCTCTGTCTATAGTGTGGCTGTGTGATATCTTACTTTACAATCTCAATAAATTTTGCTCTTTAAAAATGATGTTAACTGAAAACGGGTTTGCTACCTTAATTAATACAGGAAGTGAGCAGAAAATGTGTACTAATTTCATAAATCTCTTATAAAAACAAAATATGGCTTGGTTTGCGCTGTGTGTTAAACTTAATTATCAGAAAAATCTGCAAAAATTAAAGTTTTCAGTGCTTAAATATATTGAAAATTCTAAATAAGTGTCTATTTGGGCTTTATCCCTGCTTCTAATTATACCGAATTCTATAACCAAAATATTTGGTTACATACACCTACCGAAATTTTCGTAGCCTTCACACAAATGTTCGTTGATGACCTCAAAAATAACAGTAATTATTTTATAATCACAAGCAAACTTTTTTATGTTACTTCAATTTTTTTCACTATCAACCATAATATAATATTTTGCTTCCTTAAAGTGATGAAAATGGGTAGGAAACATTTTATTGTAAAATAAAAATTACATGAATTTAAAATTATTGATCTCACAGAAAACATTGCTATCACAAATGCCTTAATAAACATTACAACTGCATGTGTTGATATATTCGTGTGCAGAAAATCTAATTACGCCTCTTTTATAGCAAATTTTCCAGCAGACTGAAATACTAATAACAATAATATTATCAACGTTGGAACGTTGTTCTGATAGGAATATTCCCAGCATGACAATGCAGTAAATGACAGATTATCTAAACNTAACAATAATATTATCAAAGTTGGAACGTTGTTCTGATAGGAATATTCCCAGCATGACAATGCAGTAAATGACAGATGATCTAAAAATATGTTTTCAATCGAGATATCATATATTCACAACAGACTGGCCACTGATTTTGAACTACAGGCAAGAAGCGAAGTAGTCTTGCGTAAAGTTGATTTGATGTCCCTGGAAAACTTCTTAATTCAGTGCCACTTCTTTCGTCATCTTCTTATCCACCTTATACTGGAAATTCTCATTATCGTGTTTTAAACTCGGAACAAAGAAATTCAACTATCCATCTTATAACCACGAATTTAAATTACAATCTACCACGCCCTTATTCTGTTTCAACAATATATTCTATTTTTCCAACAACGATTATTTTTAAATATAAATTTTGCTCGTTTGTGAAAATTTTTTCAAAATTGTTGACAAACTATTTTTAGTAACACAAGTAAAATACTGTGAATTTGCAAAGTTTATTATTAATACTTGTTATTGACAGAGAGGATTACAATTTGTGAACTCTAAATGCATAATAAAATTTATTTTAGAAATTTTATTTTAACCAAATTTCTTCTTTTTTGGGCCCCTACACAGTTTTATGAGTGAGCAGTTTTTTTTTGCAAACGTTAGAGACGTTCTGTGAGTGTCTCTTTATATGGTTTTGTATTCATAGGATAAGGTGAATGGTCTTCAGGAATACCGTAATAACGTGTTCTTTGTGAAAAATGGCCTAATAAAACCACACTGTTTGCAAATCATTTACATACAAATGAATAAATAATTGATATTATTTAGCAAATGTTTTTAACCTTTATTTATGATCGCTTTGGTAAGGTGCACAGCCATCTGTCCTAACCTCATTAGATTTATTTAATTTTTTTAGAGTGTTATGCAAACTTGACCACACTGTGTTTATTCTTTATGAAATTGATACAAACCTATTAGAAAAATATCATTCAGTTTTTAAAAATATTTAATTTCTTCTTACTTGTCTACGTTACCGTAGACATTAACACCTGAAGTCTGCCTTAATTTGAAGTAAGATTGTTTGATAACCTATATAATTTTTAGCCAAAGAGTGTGAGCATTGATAAATTATTTTAAACATGATTTTTTAACGTTATTTCAATATTGAATTCTGGCAAATCAAATATATCTTTATCAGCAGCTTAAGTTGTAAACTCACACAACTGACGTGTTTCGACTGCGCAAATCTAGCTGTAATTCGATTTCTACCTCAAACCTTATATCTCCCAAGTCTGGAGTTGAAACACTTGTTAGTGTCCTTCCCAGACAGCGTGGACAGAGCGTAAGGTGAGGTAGAGGCAAAGCAGCAGCTGAATGAAAATGGGATGGAAAGAAGAAAACCCCGAGAAAGCAACCCCAACGGCGGAATCTGAGGTCAATGCGGTAAGGGGTGTCCTCAGTATGAGGAGGCACGTGATTTAAATGCATATACAACGTGTAGAAATGGTGAGTTGTAACACCGAGTTTACGTAGTGAAGTGAAAACTGAGAAGATAATATACGAGTCATGTTGTGTTATGGCCAACCGTTTGGTTGCAGCGGCCCCATTTATCTACTGTATGAAATTGCAGGTATGGTGGCGAAAATGCATGCTGCGATTACTATAGTTGATATGAAAATGCTTAATATCGTGCAAGGTAGTCTCTGCGGCGTGCTTCAGCATGCCAGCGAATGGATGCTGGATACATTTGATTGTAAAGCCCGCCCGTCTAACAAAGTTTTGTGGACCGTCAGTTCAACTCTTATAATTTCTCTGTAGAGTAGTGTGTATTAATGTGTACGATCATTACATGATGTATCACACGTGCAACTTAACAATACGCTACAGCGCTACTGTGTAACTGGTGCGGTGCCCCACATACGATCATACGGTAGATTCATAGGGCCGCTGAGACTAAACGGTTGGCTATGATTAAAAATTACGCGTATATTTTCTTCTCAGTTTTCGCTTCTCTACGCAACCTCTGTGCAACAACCCGTCATTTTTTTACACCGTGTATATTTTTAATAGTAAATATATACAAATAAATATACACACACTGTAACAAAATTACTTCGTAAAATCTTGGAGAAATATTTTTCCTCACGTTAAGAGATTGGAAATGTGAGCGTAGGACCAGAATGTGTTATTTCTGTACTAGAGCTCCCCTTCCAAGATTGGCTACAATGTGTGGCACGCCGGCTGTGTTTATTTTTGTAATGAATGTCATCATTACTATCGCGTTGATTGCTCTGGTGTGTGGTGTAGTATACTATGCACGTGAGAGGCATAATAAGATTACGCACAAAAATAAATCAGCCCGTATACCAAAAAATGAAATCATATTTGTCGAAGGAGAACCCTAGAAAAAAAAATTAATTTCCGGACATATGCTCATACAAAACACCATCCTTTAAATGTGAAGAATGTGTCTCCATAGTTTTGATATATGTATTTGTTACATTTTGTGTATGAGATTCGTATACACATTTTTTTGTTATTTTTGTGGTTTTGCCAAGTATTTTATTATATTCCCATACCTATTTCTCTTGACGAACTGTATCGACGGATGTTGCATTTTTCTTTTACCTTGATATTCTGTGACCTACCTGGTTGCATTTTGTTTTGCCTACTGCCTGCTTCTCTCTGATGCATGGTAGTATATAACGAACCTCTTAAGCGCCGAGTCATTTTATCTTGAAATAACCTCCATTAACGCTCCAAGTTTCTGTATCTTTTAAATGCTAAATGTTGCAAGGGGGCAAATTTGCATACTGTAGTGATCATAGCAAAGGAACTGTCTCCAATAAAGAAACGTAAGATTTTCTGGTTTGCATGGAGTATTTGCAGAGGAGACAACACATTATGTTGGTGAACTGCTACCCTTATTTATATTGGATACGTTAAAAACTACGTCTTTTGTAGATTTCACAATGTTAATTAACCAATGTAGGCAATTGTAAACATAAATATACTTTAAAAAAATACAACTTTTCTCAATGGTTTAAATTAGTTGTTTACCTTTAACTGATATTTATTCCTTACGTTATGACATCGTTGTGAATAAAGGACTCTTCCAAATAAACTTACACAATTGATTAGCTTCCTTAAATACACGATGAAATGTTTGATAGACCTACCTTCAGCTTGATAGCATTGGTTTAATATGTTTATTTCATGCTCTTTATTACATAGGTAGGTTGTTTATCCTTCAAAGGATTTCTTGCACTCCCTCGTAAAATTTTATACAGCAAACAGTGATAAAATCGACTGTTTTATGTAATTTTACGCAGTACTTACCTGTGACGTTTAATTAAAAATGTGTAAATTAAATTCGGCTGTTTCGGAAATGAGACAAAAAAATTGTGGCAATTACTGTTTCACATTTTATAATCTAATGAACACAAATTTTTCTAGGGGCCACGACAGTTTAATAGTAGTAACAAAATTTGGTTTTATCACAAAGAATGATAGTATAAATTTCGACAAAATTTGTATAGTAACTACAATACTTTTACAGTATGTTTCCAGAAGCTGTAACATACGTCAAAAAATGTGTTTAATTTAAATGTTGCCACCGTCTCGACAAATTTTCAGAGATTAGTAGGATGAGTGATTTAATGGGAGCCTACTCGCTAGTTTAGGCAATGTGTAACAGTTTTACGCAATTAACAAACAGTATTGACCTTGTTTATATTTTTTACATCTCACTTTAATCTATGAGTTCGGTGTACTATATTTGAGTCGAAGATTTCTTTTAAGAAATTAAAAATTGTTCCTATACTTTACTGAACATTTGTGGTACTTTTTGTTTTTCTTGATAACCGTTCTTTTTAGCCTACTTTCCGAAGGAAAACAGGCCTATGCGATAACCTAGTTGTCTGTCTGGAATGTATTTAGCCCCCCTAACAACTTTTTAATTCGACAACCGAATATAACGAAACTAGGTTGATGTGTGTCGCCTTTTGGAATAAAAGCCTCGCTGACCCCCTTTGCGAGCGCCTCTCAGTTGACACATATCACGAGACAGGTGGTGGATCGCAGTTACACATGTCCTGTTCCTTAGGCCTCCCTATCACACTCCCACCCCCTACGCCTCTAGCAAGCCCGTGAGATCTGTTGAGCGCAGAGGTATCACGAGATAGAAAAAACGCAGTTCGCCTAAATTCAGAAAACACGCACCGAGAAATAGCTGACAGAGTAGCTAGGGGCAAGGTGCCACCTACCACCCCCCCAACCTTCATTTAGGAACCAGGGCACATGTTTTGAAAGGCATTGTTCTGCTTTCGACCACCTCACCCCCTCCCCTCAATAATAGAGACACGTGCCGACACTTAAGGGGGGAGGCTGGCGACCATATAAGCCCTTTACGAGAGAAAAGGAGAGGGAGTTCAATATCACCGCGCCGAGGGAAGAGTAACATGAAGGAATCGCGAGAAGACGTGAGCACGAGTCCGAACCGCAGTCCAGGGAGACGACACCAAGTGCGGGCCTTTTTCCAAGGCCTACCACTTCGCCGGAGCTCATCCCCAGATGACAGCCTACGAACACCCACCACAGAGTTAAGTATAAAAGTCGCCGCCCAGAGAACTCCACTCCATTACGAAGTCGCCCAGTTAATACGAATAGCCAAATTAGAATACCACACCTCGGAAGTGTTACTGTATGTGTTTTTTGTTCAAACTCGAGACGATATAATTATCCAGTTAAGTGAAACGTCAAAAGACTACCACATTGCAATACCCTTAACCTTCTAGGCATCTTAGAGTCTGTGCCACTAAACATTAACAAAATACGCTACGAACCTTTAATGTTTTAATTGACGTGGGGTCTAGATAAGCCTGTGTCAAGTTAAATTGGCACCCTGACGAGTGGTGTGGCGTCAAGTTAAATTGGCTTCCCAACAGTGGGGCATAGATACATCTGTAAAGAAAGTATCAAGAACGAGACTATACCAGTATACCCGAGAAAAGGGGTCTCACCCGTACCAGATTTCCGAACTAGTCGGGCTGAACAAGACCGAATTACAGAGCTAGTCAGGATGAACCAAAGACTTAAGGTAGTCTCATCAAACCCTTTGGCACCCAGCGACCAATTCGTACTAGAGGAGGCAAGGGTACTAGGCCGGCAACATAGGGATTCCTATAGGCGGCGGGCAAAAAGAACGGAGGATATGCGTATCAGTAAGACACCGGAAGGAAGGGAGGCGAGAGCCGAACAAACCCTACTAGAGAACCTAAGGACGTGGGATGGGGGAAGCGAAGACGAAATTCCCCAACTAGAGCCATGCAGTGCTCCATTTTGTAGCGGGACAGGACTATACAGGGTCCGGTGCAGCCTCTGTTCACAGCACTATTGTAATAAGTGTATCGGTTGGCCCCAGACATTCCGACCGACGGAAGGCACCCAATACAACTGCTGGAAATGCAGGGAGCAAAGGACGCGCCAAAACCGAGAAGGAAGGGAACACTTTTCACCCCCGGACCGAACCCCCACTAGCCACATAGAACAGACACGTAGAATAACCGAAGAAATAGTGCTGCCCGAATTTTCAGGCAGGCCTCATGAAGACCCTGTATATTTTATAAATAATTGTGAACACGAATTCAAGGCCAGCGGGATTCCTAATAAACGGTGGGTGCTAAAGGCACGAGAGCAGTTAAAAGGCGCGGCCCTTATATGGTGGAACAAATATGGTGAGTTTGTGATGAGCTGAGAGCAGTTCACTACATGCCTGAACAATAAGTTCGCAGGAGAAGAAGTTCTGACCGCCTTATGAACAGACTTCTACACACACAAATAACAAAGGCAGGAAGAATCAGAGTTTTTTATTAGACGAAAAGCGCAAATGTATTCTCGTATCGCTCCAGAAAGCACCGAGGTAGAGGGAGTGCGTATTATTACAAAGTTAATGTTACCAGTGATAAGAAGCGGCCTCCGTCATCCTCGGGCAACGGGTATAGAGGAACTGGTGGAGAGAGCGATAGAATCGGAACTAGATTACGAAGAACAGGAGAAAACAAATGTTCCGACCCGCCTGCCTCCCGTACACATGGCACGAACAGCAGAGAATAATAGACCCGCTAGAAGCGCAGAGGGACGATACTTGCCACCTAAGTGTTGGTATTGCCCCGAGAGACACTTGCACCGAGACTGTCCCACAGTGAGAAGCCGCCTAGCAGCCCCCTCAACATAGGGAAGGGGAACCGTCAGGGTGGAAAGAGGGATTCGGGAAATGCTGCCGCCGGGACGCAGAGTCGCCCATCAGCCCCGGCATAATTCAAAGAGTGGAACCAATTTTAATGTTAAGCGATCTGAGGCCGGGAACACATGCACCTCGGATAGGAGTCCGCATAAATAACCAGTAGCTTATGGCAGTACTGGACACTGCCTCAACAGGCAATTTCATTCAAAGCCAGCTGCTAACTCCCGAACAGAAAAGCCAGACAAAGAAAAACTCCAGAATAATTCAAATGGCCCAGTCTGACTCACGATTGACCATAGACGGAGTTATTATGTTGCCAGTGTCCAAAGAGGTAGAAACAGTCCAAACTGAATTTTTTTGCGCACCGCATTTAGTGGAGAAGATTATCCTCGGGCAACATTGGCTAACAAGCCAGAATTGCATAATCGACTGTGGACAACAGCGCCTATATTTGGGCAAGCAGGATAGGATGGCCATTAACTAGGAAGCCCCAATAAACACATAAAAATCACAAGAAATTTGTAATGAAGAGGTAAACCACCAACTCGGGGCCGACCAACTCAGGACATTATTATGGATACTCAACGCTCACGTAACCGTATTTGAGCATTCCGGCAGATTAAATCAGACCACGGCCATTCAACATGAAATCTGCGTAACCGATTCTCGCCCCATATACTGCCGAACAGGTAACCCGTCCGCCTACCGCAGGCAAATAATTTTAGACCAGGTAGCCGAGATGAAATTGCAAGGAATAGTGGAGCCAACTGACTCACCATATAACGCCAGAGGGGTGATTGTGCCAAAGAAAGATGGAGGACTTCGCTTTTGTGTGAAGTACCAGGCCTTAAGCAATATCACATACCCTATACACCACCAACTATAAATCTGGCTAATATGCTCCGCAACCTAGTGGACGCATGTATATTCTCCACTCTAGCCATGTGCAGTGTATACCGGCAAATCCGGTACACTCAGGATCAAGGAAATATACGGCGTTTACAACCCCAGAAGGTGAAACCCTGCAGTTTCGGGTAATGCCCTTCGGGTTGAAGAATGCACCCGCTACTTTCCAAAGACTAATGTCAGCAGTAGTTTTCACGGGCTATAGCGGCCAATTTTGCCTAGCATACCTAGACGATGTCATTGCATATTCGCGCACATGGGAAGAACATCAGGTGCACTTGCAAAAAGTTCTGGAGCGCTTTGAACTCCATGGACTCACGTGCAGACTGGAGAAGTGTCACTTCGGGAAGACCCGAGTAGAATACTTAGGGCACATAATTACCCCAGACGGGAATTATCCAAAGCCCGAGAAAGTGAGAGAGATTGAGGATGCTAGAGAACCAACTAACAGGAGACAGTTGAAACGGTTTCTGGGGTTATGTAATTGGCTCAGAGAGTTTATAGCAGATGTCGCCCCTATTATGGCTCCCCTCAATGAACTCCTACTTTAAACAACTTGCTGGAAGTGGACAGACAGACACGAAGAAGCATTCAGAATATTAAAGGTGCGATATGGCGACATAACCATGCTATACCGGCCTATGCCAGAATTACCCCTAATTTTACAGACCGATGCAAGCGGAGCCAGAATGGGCGCTATCCTATACCAGGAGCAGTCACAGAACCAGCGACGAATTATCGTGTATGCTAGTAAAGTTCCACGAAAATAAAAATCTGTTATGCGACGAACAGCAGGCCGACCCCAAATTAGAGGAGTTAATGAGGAGGTATCCCGAACAGTATGAGGGAAGAGATGGCATAATCTGGGCGAGACCATGCTCACAACCAGATCAATGGAAAATCTGGGTCCCCCACGAACTACGAGACAGTATCTGTGAACACCACCATGGCCACCCCCACGCAGGACATCCGGGTTTTCACAAGACCTTAAGGGCCCTGACCAACAGATATACATGGCAAGGAATTAGTCGAGATGTGAGGGCATACGTCGCCAGGTGTCAGAAATGTTATGAAAACAAGGCCTACCCTACACCACAGGTACAATACACACCCCGTCGGCCGAAAACTCCATGGACACACATCGCCATCGATATAATGGGCCCCTACCTATGCACACACCGAGGAAAGAGATACCACCTAGTTGTGACCGATCTTTTCTCCAGGTCGACAGAGGCGTTCCCGCTACCCAACCAGGAGGCCAACATAATCATCCGGCAAATGGAGCGAGAGGTATTTCCACGATGGGGGTACCCGAAATGTGTGTTACTCGACAATGGAACCCAGTTTACGGGGGTAAAATGGAGGAAGGCCTGTGAGACATGGGGGGCGGAAAACTGGACGACTCCAGTTTACCACCCACAGGCCAACCCTACCGAACGCCGGAATCAAGAATTAAATAAGAGTATGCGAATTAGAATGGGCACGAATCATACTCAAAGGGACACACAGCTACCTGAGATCCTGTATACACTGCGACGTCGGCACAATGATGCCGTTGGAACTCCTCCCAGCCACCTAATACTGGGATACAATCTCCGCAGACCTGGAGAATGGCCGTGGGAAACAGAACCTACAGAACTTCTCGCCCCAGAAGAAATACGAAGAGAGGCTATATGGAGAACAGGAGCAGCTCAGAGAAACCAACAACTGTATATCCGGCGGAAATACCCCAAACAAGCGACCACGAGACACCACTTGCCCGAGGGTAGTCACATATTAATACGCAAGCATCCCCCAAGCCGAGCTAGTGAGAAATTCTGTGGGGGATTTGCGCCTAAGTGGCGAGGGCCGTATCTAGTAGTCGAGAGGAAGGGAAATGTACATTGGGCCGAAAACGAGAGGGGCAATATGCATAATGTGTCACGGAACCAGATACGCCCTATACCCGAACCCTACCCCGATAGTCCCACAGGAATTACAAATGACAGCCCAGGGGAATCCCGCAGTGGGTCACTAGGTCACCGGATGGTGAGCCATGGCGTGGGGATAGGGGGTCAAAATGATAAGCCGGCCATTGCCCCTCTGCGCTATCGCAGTTTCTCAAGGGTGCAGGGGCACCAGCACCTACCAATAAACGAGCTGGAAACCACAGCCACTTGTCGGCTGGAAAATACGCAGGCGCCAGACACAACAGGAGAAAGCGAACAGGCGAGTGAGGGAGAAGAATGTACGAGCGAAGGAGAAGTGGGAAAAGCGGACGGGAGAGCGAAAGCGAACAGGTGTGCGGGAGAAAGGGGGACTACAGCCGAAGGAAGGGAGGGCGAAGCGACGGATGGAGGCCGGAAATAAACGAGGAAGAGAAAGAAAGCGCGAGTGAAGTAACAGGGAAAATGGCGCAACCCCAAGACCAATCTGCACCAGCCGAGCAATGAACCCGAGACCAAATCCTACAGGCGAGGAAGTACCAGATGCCAGCAGTCGCGCCAGGTACGAGTTCCGGGGTGGCAGCTTCAAAGCTGCTGGGCGATAGGATGGCAACGCAGGCGTCTTCCCCGCACGCTGTCAGGGATCCAGTTGCGGGGAAACATACCCCCTAGTCCGACGGGGATCGAAGCCAGGTGTGTGCAACCTTGGCGCATCTGCAGAGCCCGGGAAGAACCCGGCTTCTACAGGGAACGTCGCCTGTACAGAACTCGCGAACTGAGCCGACTAAATCAATAACAGACTCTGTGTGACACGAGGGAAGCCTGTTTTTGTCATGTCACCTGCTGTGAGAGAAAGGGAGGGCGGCAGGCACTAGCTAACCATGGAACTAAAAGTGCGACGAAGTGTTTTAATTGTTTACCTGTGTAAACTTAAAATGTGTGAGAAGCCACATCTGTGCAGGGAGAAATAAGTGCAGGACATCCTAGGTGAAAATAGATGCTAGATGCCTGTATCTGAGTGTACTAACTTAAGATAAGAACAGGGTGTGTATATTCCCAGTATATACAATACTTTTGTTTTTCCAACAGCGCCTGTATAAGAGGGAGGTGGCAGAAATAGCCAGATAAGGGGGTCTTTTTTTTTATTTCACGGCCTGTGAAGCCGTCATAACAGTAACACAATACCATGTGTAAATTAGTGATATATTAAGTGTGTGTCGCTTCCACCTGCCGGAAAAACCTTTGTAAAAACTGGCCGAGTTCCAGCCAGTAGTGTGAACCCTTGAACAGAGTTACCAGCCTAGATTTAAGAGTGTTTATTCTTTGACGACCTGTGCAGTCGTACTTAACGTAAAATTAATTCCTGTCACCAAAACGTAAAGCTGCAGCCAGCTAAGCAAATACACAGGCCATATGCCAACTGGTTGTTTGCATACTTCAAGCAGGTTTTTCGTCTTACCAGGAAACAGAAGCGCAGAAGAACTAATAAGGTAGAACTCTAGTGATCCAAATGGATCACTGTAGGTTATTTTGTAAAGTGCAACGCTGTATAATTGTGTAACCTTGTAAATTTGTGTATACTGTACGAAGTCCGAGGGGTGTGATATTAGGTTGGTTTGTTTAGATAGTTCAAAAAAAGTAGGTCGGCCTGCTTTGTATTTGAAACATAAGATATAAATTGTAAAGTAATTTGCCTTCAGCAAGATGTGCGCAGAGCCGGAGTGTTAGGCACTTGTTACAGGCAGGGCCATGCCTGTTTACACTTAGGGCGCGCGCCCGGAGTGGAGAGAGCCGGGCGGCCCGATAAGCAAAACATGTAGCGCGAGCCAACGCCAGAGGCGAGGCCGAGAGAGCACAGAATGGGCTAGTCCCCAGAGGCGAAATTATGCCGAATTCGGGCAAAGGTGGGTCAGCTTCGGGGAGGGGGGGGGAATTGATGTGTGTCGCCTTTTGGAATAGAAGCCTCGCTGACCCCCTTTGCGAGCCCCTCTCAGTTGACACATATCACGAGACAGGTGGCGGATCGCAGTTACACATGTCCTGTTCCTTAGGCCTCCCTACCACCCTCCCACCCCCTACGCCTCTAGCAAGCCCGTGAGTTCTGTTGAGCGCAGAGGTATCATGAGATAGAAAAAATGCAGTTCACCTAAATTCAGAAAACACGCACCGAGAAATAGCTGACAGAGTAGCTAGGGGCAAAGTGCCACCTGCCCCCCCCCAAAACTTCAGGAACCAGGGCACGTGTTTTGAAAGGCATTGTTCTTCTTTCGACTACCTCTACCCCTCCCCCCAATAATAGAGACATGTGCCGACACTTAAGGGGAGAGGCTGGCGACCATATAAGCCCTTTACTAGAGAAGAGGGGAAAGTTCATTATCACCGCGCCGAGGGAAGAGTTGCGTGAAGGAATCGCGAGAAGACATGAGCACGAGTCCGAACCGCAGTCCAGGGAGATGGCACCAAGTACGGGCCTTTTTCCAAGGCCTTCCACTTCGCCGGAGCTCATCCCCAGATGACAGACTACGAACACCCACCACTTGAGTTAAGTATAAAAGTCGCCGCCCAGAGAACCCCACTCCACCACGAAGTCGCCCAGTTAATACGAATAGCTAAATTAGAATACCACACCTCGGAAGTGTTACTGTATGTGTTGTTTGTTCAAACTCGAGACGATATAATTATCCAGTTAAGTGAAACGTCAAAAGACTACCTCATTTTAATACCCTTAACCTTCTAGGCATCTTATAGTCTGTGCCACTAAACATTAACAAAATACGCTACGAACCTTTAATATGTTTATTGACTTGGGGCCTAGATAAGCCTGCGTTAAATTGGTGCCCTGACGAGTGGTGTAGCGTCAAGGTTCACTAAAGAATATAGTAAGGACATCAGACTTCCATAGGCTTAAATCACGCCTGGTAGTTATTTTCAAAATGTCGCAATGAAAATATTTATGACATTACTAGCAAACCCGGCGAACTCCGTTTCGCCACCAGATGGCTTCGTTTTATGCAACATTTTGTTTGGTGATTAAAACATGAAGAAACATTTTTTTTATATTTGATAAGGAAAAATTTTATTTCATTTCACAACAGTAATGAATTGAACTTCTCTAAGTAAATGAAAGTGAATCCAAAGTAAA
>NQII01000406.1:389106-440700 GCA_002778355.1 Clitarchus hookeri | reverse complement strand
TAGGAAACAACCAAGCATGTCATAGATAAGGTGATTTTTCAAAGCTTTGATTTAAAATAAGGTTTTTAATGTTAACAAAAGAACAACGCGCTTGTGATACATTAGATACTTAGGAAACAACCAAGCATGCCATAGATAAGGTGATTTTTCAAAGCTTTGATTTAAAAATTGTGAAGAAACCACGAATATACTATATTCAAGTTTAAAGATTAAAACATTTCCGTATGATTTTTAAGATAATTTCTGAACACAAAAAGGCTATTATTTTTAAATTTGCATTTTATTTGAAAACACATTTATGTGACACCAAGGTCACACTGCATGGTTAAGACCCTTGTGCAAAATTAGTTGGTTTCTTTCCATCACGATAAAACATCATAGTAAGGTATCATAACAGTGGAATTGTCACGTGACTTTAGCATAACAGTGAACGACTTAGAATGAGGAAATAAAATGTTAAGTTGCCAAAAGTGCGGGACAGTCGTCTACAACTGAGATATTCAGTTACTAATATGTACTAACAAGGCGTCAACAACAAGAACTAACAAAAAAAAATATTACTTTTTAATATATTTTCAAAAAATATAACACTAGAGTATATACACTAGATAGTAGCGATATACATTGAAATTATTCAAAGTAAAGGAAACTGTTGCACTAACCTCAAAAGCTTAAAAAAAAATAAATGCTTGTAATATTTAGAACTGTACTGTAATTGACACAAAAGAGTAATCTACTAATAATACCAGCAATTGATAACAAGATAATGCACCATAAAATATTTATTTTTACATAAAATATTGGCTGACCCAGACTCTGCTAATTGACACTACTATAACATATGGGTTACATAACAACTACTTAATGACTCGGTAGAAACGAATAAGAAATTATATTAACCTAGAAATATAAAGAGAGATCATTATCAATGATCTAAAAGCAATATGTCTANTGATACATTAGATACTTAGGAAACAACCAAGCATGTCATAGATAAGGTGATTTTTCAAAGCTTTGATTTAAAATAAAGTTTTTAATGTTAACAAAAGAACAACGCGCTTGTGATACATTAGATACTTAGGAAACAACCAAGCATGCCATAGATAAGGTGATTTTTCAAAGCTTTGATTTAAAAATTGTGAAGAAACCACGAATATACTATATTCAAGTTTAAAGATTAAAACATTTCCGTATGATTTTTAAGATAATTTCTGAACACAAAAAGGCTATTATTTTTAAATTTGCATTTTATTTGAAAACACATTTATGTGACACCAAGGTCACACTGCATGGTTAAGACCCTTGTGCAAAATTAGTTGGTTTCTTTCCATCACGATAAAACATCATAGTAAGGTATCATAACAGTGGAATTGTCACGTGACTTTAGCATAACAGTGAACGACTTAGAATGAGGAAATAAAATGTTAAGTTGCCAAAAGTGCGGGACAGTCGTCTACAACTGAGATATTCAGTTACTAATATGTACTAACAAGGCGTCAACAACAAGAACTAACAAAAAAAAATATTACTTTTTAATATATTTTCAAAAAATATAACACTAGAGTANAAGGCGTCAACAACAAGAACTAACAAAAAAAAATATTACTTTTTAATATATTTTCAAAAAATATAACACTAGAGTAGTGTTATACGTAGTATATAGTANCAAGGCGTCAACAACAAGAACTAACAAAAAAAAATATTACTTTTTAATATATTTTCAAAAAATATAACACTAGAGTATATACACTAGATAGTAGCGATATACATTGAAATTATTCAAAGTAAAGGAAACTGTTGCACTAACCTCAAAAGCTTAAAAAAAAATAAATGCTTGTAATATTTAGAACTGTACTGTAATTGACACAAAAGAGTAATCTACTAATAATACCAGCAATTGATAACAAGATAATGCACCATAAAATATTTACTTTTACATAAAATATTGGCTGACCCAGACTCTGCTAATTGACACTACTATAACATATGGGTTACATAACAACTACTTAATGACTCGGTAGAAAACGAATAAGAAATTATATTAACCTAGAAATATAAAGAGAGATCATTATCAATGATCTAAAAGCAATATGTCTAAAAATACTGACATAAAATTAATTATAAAACTTTTACGACGCAGTTCACAGTACCAGTGGTCATGCTTTAGTATAGAAAAAGTTAAGAATTCATATAAAAACATCGTCGGACGATTTTAAAACTTAAAAGTCATGTTGGGGAAGAGCTGCTTATCCCGCGGTGCACTGCAACCAGCTCGCAACAGCAGCATTAAAGAAGTTACATTCTCGCATGAAGCGGATGGAAGACAAACTTCACCCATTACACTGAGCAATAGGGTAGACAGTTGCACAACAAACTCCAGTCGCTTTACAATCCCAGGTGGGGCGCTGCACAATTCTTCATGAAAACACTACGCTCAAAACCCATAGTTTGGTTGCGCTAAACTCATTCAAGGATTGAAGAAACTCCGGCGTAACACACAAGGTCTTGCACACACACTGGGAACATTTAACAGTACAGTCGCGTAGAGAGACGCATGCAGAATTTTACAATTTAACATTTCCAAGTTCCGATTTAACAGACATCAAATGTGAAATACTCATCGTTAATGCCAGCACAACTCAACACAGGAGTCGGGAATTTTTACGAATTACAAGAAATCTTCCCTGCGAGAACTGTACAAATCACCAGTTTGTAGCTCGCGACCGTGACACAACACAAAAGTGTCTCTTTTTAATACACCACACTAATAGTGCAGTGACTGTCAATAACGGTGTGTACACCCATCATCGTCATTGGCCATCATTTGTCCCTTCCGACGGCTCAAAACGCTGGTACCCTTAACTGCCGGAAGCGGTTCCCGTCAATCACATCATGCACTGCGCCTTTTTAACGAATAGTGATATACACTTCACGACCGCACAGCGCGGCGATCCAAACTCAACATGAAGAATCCACTTTCTCGATAACCTCAGGCACGACTCATTTGCCAGCACACCATGGCAATTAAGTGAGCCGCCACGGATCCGCTCACCGCGGAATATACCAGCCAACTGTCCCGCTGGTCACGCGCACTTCACAATGCCGCCACCCATCCCTGCACCACAAAGCAGAACTCACAATGCCGCCACCCATCCCTGCACCACAAAGCAGAACTCACAATGCCGCCACCCATCCCTGACCACAAAGCAGAACTCACCATGCTGACAGCCAAACAATGGTTTCGAGGAAAGTGCTGCCAACATAACCAACACACACACACAACCTACCGCACTCGCCACACTGGATAGGCAGCTGTTCCCTGCACAGCCAACAATGCTATGTCCATGCGTCACAGCAGCTGGCTGTAGAGGTTTAAATCTACACTATTAAATGGTTTTATTGCATCATAAACTATAAACGTATTTAGTACTTATGTTTCAAGGAAAAGTACCAAACACAATTATAAATAATCAATTGTATATCCAGATAGTGGTGTTGAGGGGGAGGCTGCTGAAGCTCTCTTCTATATGACATAGTTACGTAAATTGCTTATTTCATAATATCATTAAAAAAAATTTATATATATTTCAAAATCGATAAAGTAGATTANCGTCACAGCAGCTGGCTGTAGAGGTTTAAATCTACACTATTAAATGGTTTTATTGCATCATAAACTATAAACGTATAATTCTATTTAGTACTTATGTTTCAAGGAAAAGTACCAAACACAATTATAAATAATCAATTGTATATCCAGATAGTGGTGTTGAGGGGGAGGCTGCTGAAGCTCTCTTCTATATGACAGAGTTACGTAAATTGCTTATTTCATAATATCATTAAAAAAAATTTATATATATTTCAAAATCGATAAAGTAGATTAGCATCACTTAAAAAATTTTTAATGATAATATTATTTTAGGTTCTAAACAATACATTTCGTCCGACTGTTAGTGTACGTATTTCTACTCAAATTAAACTTCCAACCCCCAGTACAAAACATTAATAGACACGCACCTGCGATACAACCGTGAGCTGGATCCAGATAGTTTAGCAGGACTTTAGGACATATTAGAAAACATCTTCACTAACATTAACATCCGCATTACCTTAGTTCTATAAAATAAATGTCCCTGTTAACGCGTTAATAGTTTTCTTTTTTTTCCTGTATATTGTTTTGTGAAGAAGCTGAATTTTTCGATATAATACATCCTTGCATGCACTACACAAATCGTATTATGTACGAGTATGTTTTTGGGCTTTGTAAAGTACACATTATATTCTGTGCATTTAGAGATTTGGATAATCTGTATAACATTTATCAGCAGTACTTTTGGGTTTTGAAATACTTGAACAAATCAGAGAATTTGAGAGATACAGTGACCAATACGTACAGGAACCAATTGTATTAAACCTCTGATGCTTAAACATGCGTATCCCTAAAAAAAACGCACTTTCACTCAGTTACCTCTATTTGGTACATAAATACTAAAATACTGGAACTTAACCATTTACAGAAACGCCATGTTAATAATCGCGCACATGGGTATAGAAAATAGACTTATTAATATTTATATGCTTATTTACTAAGGTTATGTGGTATTTCAGTTCGGCAGATTTATATTAGTGAAATTTTGGAAGATAGTTTATTTTTGACATGAGCGTGGTGGACTACACAAGCCACCCACTTTGTATCTTGCTGTATGAATATTGGTTACCACTAATAGGGGATAGTGAAAACCCTCTCTTCCCAATAATTACTTAATTTACTTTCAGATGAATGGCGTAGGACCTTCCCAACATTTTCCAGGGTACTTTTTTTTCAAAGCACATCGCTATTTATAGAGAAACATTCAAGTGTGTACTTCCATGATACTTGTGTATTTGGCTTACAAGACAAATGTGTTCGTTGCTGTAAATAGAGAGAGCTGGTATTTTATTTTGTAAAAATCAGTACAATGTTAACTCTGCTAATATTAGGGTATTATTAGGGGCACCTGATTTGCACGAAAATATTTTGTGACAAACAGTACTTCAAAACACTTTAGTTTATAACTCATTTCATTATTAGATGGTTTTTGCAATCACGCGTCTTATGTGTCTGCCAGCGAATCACAGACGATCCCTATCATAGTAATCAAGTTCTAAATAAAAGTCACGTTTTTTATAGAGATACGCGACCAGTCACGGAAAGTAATGATCCAAGTACACACAAATAATATTTAAATCTGACCTGCGCATATAACGTTTCAAGAAATTCAGGCGCGCCTGGGTATAATTAAAATTTAGCAAGAAAATTTAAATCTTCCTTTTTGTTACAGGAACTTATATTTGGTGCAAATCGCTACGTTTGGGAAAGAGATATAGGAGTGGTGACAACAGCCGATATTCTAAAATTTTCCATGCGCTGTTATAATTTAAAATGAAACTGTTTTAAATATTATAAGACGATTTTGTCCCGAAAGTTAGTGGCTAAACCATATTAAATATTAATTTTTTATGAAGATGTATACCACCTCTGAAAATGAACAAGAGTTTTGAAAATAAAACGCAACTATAAATGAAAGTTTAAAATTTAAAAAATTACGTTGTTTCGATATTTTTGATCAAATGTGCGTTTTCTTGGTAACTGAAGTAATATCAGTCACACTGAAATAGGTCAAAACGAAAGCCTCATTCAATAATTTACCCCTTGAAGAGAACGCGTTTTATAAAACCATCCTTTTCCTTTATTGTAACAACATTCCAACAGTAGTACATTGTTACATAAATAAATATCAAGCAATTCGCAAAATAAACAAAAACAAAAACAGATGCTTACAGTACAACAAACTAAAAACTTCTTAGTAATATACATTTAAACAATACACTGCAATAGAATAGACATATATAAGTACATCTAAAAAATATGAGCAATAATTACATTATATGAAAATATACAGTTGAGTATGAAAGAAATGGATTCAGTTTTGTCTAATAATAGTATCATTTTTATTTAAACAAATTTGGCATTTCACTTACTGGTATTTTTTTAATGAAAATCTAATAAACTGTAATTAATAATGCAGAGATGCATTCTGAAGCTGGATGTAATCATCTGCAGTTGACCAAAGTAGATTTTTCTTGAATTTAATCTTTATTTTACATACTGATTAGGTTGTGCGAAAGTACTCCTCAGATAATTATTTTTAAATCACTTTTTCATTATAGTGGAGGTACACTGCCGGTACCAGCATCCACTGATTTATTTTCACCACTTTCCGGAACAATATCAGAGAACACTATTATAATTTTGCTATCATAACACAGCCAGAAAAGTATATATAGTTACAAACAGCAACGTACATTAATCAACCAGATATCTTACAACACCAGAAAAGTAATTATTCTATTACAGTACACGTTTTGTAAATAACTTGAAGAGGAAATATTATTTATGACTACAGAGGTTTGGCAACTCTGCAACAACAATTTAATTGTTACCCTTTTTGTGCTTATTGCTAACACACAGCATTATTAAGAGTTCCTGCTAACATATATAGTATGACATGTATTCCGTGTTATATCGAGTAAGGAAATAGTACATAATAATATAAATTACCAACACTAATATCTCAGAAAACATTTCAACAAATAATACGACGTTTTATCTATATATTTACATTCTAGTACCACTGTGTTGGAATTATGATATACAAAATAAAGCTGTTAAATTTTAAACACGTCCACCTTTTTCCAAATTAAACATTTACTTCCCCAAGGCAATAATATCCATTGAAAACATTTATAGACTTTAAAATGTTGCAAACAGTAAACTGACTTTAACTACACTTATTTCGAACTCTGGATACCTATATGCACGATACGTATTTAAGTAGCACACGTAAAAAATCATTTATTGCTATTTTTTGATGTTGTTTCTGTAAGTTCATCCATCGCAAATGATAATGTAAGTACACAGAGTCTAATAATAACACGAGAAATCTCAGCAGTTATTACATTGTAGTACATATACTCTTAGTGAATAAGTGAGCTTTAGTGCTTTAAAAAATTAAATTTTCAATATAATATTAAACATAAAATAATACTTAAATGTAGCGACATGAAATAAAACACAGATATAATTTAGTGTTACAAAAATGGTTGGCCCAAAAAAAAAATTCATAATTATAATTATTTTTTACTTGTGTCCCAATCAAATTATCTGGCTATCAATATAATATTTGCAGCACTTTCATCTTAACAGCTACCCTACCATACATTAACACTTTAACTTTTCAGTTTCATGTAAAGACAAACATGATAATCAGACATAATTTAACCTTATTGTTGGGCGTCATTATTAACAGCAGGTTTATTTTATAAAAGTGAATTAGGCTTCAAATCCCCAACAGAAATTCTCCTGCAGTAAAGTGCGCATAAACTTAATAATTCATTGGAAAATTTATAAATTGGCGTATGAAATGAACTTCAATTTTAAATATTACGATATTATTAAATAATACTTATCTCTTCAACCCCTATTGAAACTAGGTTTTGAATAAGGGCGAATTGATTAGCAAAAATGCTTTACATCGTTACGTAAGGCCAAGTGAAATTGTTGTTTAAGGAAACTTTTAATATTGTAACGCGAAACGTTTGCAGGTAAGAATTTTTCCACATTATAACAGTTTGACAATGTGGTAAAAATGCCTAATTTTTGTGGATTGCCGGTTCCCTAAGTAAACCTACTTTTGCTTAATTTATTAACATTTTTCTTCGAATCGAGCCGATCCCAGTGACGCGACGGTTGACAAAACAAGCTATAAAACGTAATTATTTGTGACTTTGTAATTGATTTGCAAAAAAAAAAAAAAAAACTTTTACAAGATAATCTGGGCTCAGTCCTAAGTATAACGCACAAAATAATAATAATTTTTCTCTCCCCGTAGACAAGCTGAGTGAATTTACAATTAATATTACTGGCTTGTGAATTAAATAAATGTGAATGTTCTTTATAAGTAGAAACTGTGACTTACACTGTCTTCATTTGCTGTTTAAAAATATTTTTGTCTTAAAAATAAGTGGTTTCAAATAAATTTTAACAATTAAGTTAATGTTCTCTTATACACACCAAAATCTCTAAAACTCTTATGATGTGCTACATTTTAGTGATGTTTTTGTAAATATCTTTGAACAACATGAAGCACCTGCCAAGTAGTTAGGCATTAAATAAAATATTATTGTTAAGGCTTATCTTTAAATATTGATTGTTTTTGAATACGTTAGCATACCACGCGGCGTATGGGGATTTCCGGAAATATTTCTCTCTTATTTACATTCTTACCACAGTCCAATTACACTAACTCACATCGGAAAATAATGGCTTCATTAGCTGTAACTATAGAACTTCAGAATTACGGCAGTGAATAGTTCATCATTTGTTTTTTTTTTATGTGCAATCGTTCAGAATAGGTTAATTTATCCATTAGAACACATTGGGGATTTACACGGTGTTTTATTGTGCCTATAAACTTGGCATTAATCAAACTATAGACTTGAAGTTCACGTAAATCAAATATGAGTGTGGTAGAGTTCGGAGAGAAATGACAGACTGTGTGTTTAACAATACAAAGTGCACCCAATAAATACAAAAACAACTAGTAAAATTCAGTCGCTGTAATGTCCTTCATTTGCTCTTAGAGATAATAGCGGTGTCCATAACCGTATTTAATGGCGTGTTGAAGAGCTAAGTTTTTGTTAGAAAATTTCCTAAGAAAAAATATTGAAACTAATATTTTAATATAAGTATAGAGATTTATTAATTTACTCCACCGCAGGACGTAAACCATAAATATACTTAGTTTATATGAAATTAAAAATGACAATACCAGTGATACACTACAGCTGATCTGCTGCACCTGGAATATTGCGACAGAAATATGCAAAGTTAATTTTTAATATATAGTCGAAAAAAAAACACTTGGTAGTTGAAAATATGTTTTTCAATATGTTCTGGACAAAAACCATTATAATTATTTATAAAACAGTTGTATCCGACCAGCTGATAACTTCACATACATCTTAATTTTACTTCGTAAAATTACATTTTGTTGGCTCAGAAATTTGTTCGTTTCCCGGAATTAAAATGAATTTTGTCGTGAATAATATAATTCTGGTTTTTAATGAATTGCAAGGAATTTTGTCGACTTTTTGTTTGCAGTAGTAAAAACGGTTTACTTTTATTTCAGGACTTGTCTAAGTGTAAATGTAATACTGTCACATTATATACAAAATGGCTAAGTTGGGAAACTACTTCTGAAATCTGAGTGAACTGAGCTGGAATCCTATAGCGATAGCATGCTTGGCAGCACAATCAAGGTAACCCAAGTTGAAACAGAATGGGAGAGGAAAGAGGAATATGTTAAACAGAAAAATAATTGCGGCAGCTTTGAAATATTTTGTGGGAATTCATCAATCCAAATTTATTCTGGTGAACCACAAAACTGGGTTTTTTTAGCGGTTAATCAAAGAAGTGTACTTTTTGTAATCACTAAAAAACAGGTAATATTTTGTACAGTACATGGCTATCAAAGAAGATGCTTACTTCTAAATCAGGCAACTTTTTGGAGAAAAACAGATAATATTTGACGGATATTTGACTGTTTCTAATGGTTACCGAAATAAGTATTCAATTTGCAGTCATTAACCGATTTTCTGTCACTTCAAAAAATGTGTGTGAAAAAAAAATTTGGCATGGTGATTTCCCATATACTTATCCCCTCTTGATGCGCCAAGCATATTTGCATCATGGGTAAAAAACAATTAAAGGAAAGTCATCTACACATTGCTACCGTCCGAGTCAGGATCGATAGGTATAAAATGGAGGATGCTGCAGCTGTGTGAAGCCGGCTGTGAGGGATAAATCTGCACTTCCACACAGCCTGGAATGTGGCTAAGGTGTGTCGACGTGGGGATGGTTAAGTGAAGGAACGTAGCGGTGGGAAATATCAGGATGACCCGGAGAAAACCCTACCATTACTGGCAACTTCGCCATTTTCCCACGTTCGGATTGGGGTCTAACATATTACGTACCCACCTTCACTGCCAGTTCTACTCACACGTCTACCACGAACCCGGTAAGTTAAAAATACATGCCTGGAAAAATAATTATGAAATAAACTATGAACAAGTTATTTTTAATTTACTAGGCATGCTTCAGAATACTCGGAAATAAAACGTCCAAGAAAACTTGTGTATTGATAAAATTATTATAAAACATTTCGAGTTAGCAAAAATACCATTTTTCAGACAACTTTATTTGTAACATACTACTTGAACATACTACTTACATAGGTAACTGCATAATACAACATTATTATAAATTTTGCATCATTGAAATTGTCTGGTCTATGCTAACGCTGCTAAACTTTCACTGCCTTGTGGGTAGACAAAAGGCGACCATCCATAAGCTTGTTTATCATTCTCGTCCTCAATGTTTATTCGTTCGGTGGTTTAAATACATACCTACATCTTTTTCATATATGCGAGTGCCCAAATAACCTTTCAGCTTTAAGGCAGAACGTTTTAAGTAACTAATATTTTTTGAAAATTAGATGAATAAGGCTTTTTATTATGTCAGCAAAATAGTTGTGTTTTAACATACTTATGGTTTTCAAAGATATTTATAATGTGTACATATTTATCGCAGATACGATTTATTTTCTGAGAAGGGGATGTAAGAAATTTAATCTTTTCGTGTCCAGCAATGACTAATAGGGTTTTATGGTTCTTCAATCATCCAGAAGACACGAAGAAACATTAAACATCACTAAGTAGATGCTGTGCTAAGTACAAGTTTAAATTGTCCATTTTATCGGTAGGGTAGTGTGTGCGTGTGTCTATTACTGGTTTGTGGTTAGAGATCATGTTTGTGAAATGAAAAATGTTTTACAATATTCAAGAATAAAAATTGTTTACATTTTATGAAATTTTAAATATTTTATCACACAGATTTCATTGTATTTTAAGTGTATTCGCTTAAACCTGAGAAATTTTATTCTATTCCTAAGAAATTTAATTGACACTGACTTGTATCAAAAACAAATTAAGTGGGTTTTCAGAAAATGATGCTGCATTTTTTTAATTAAATAATATTCCTGGTAGGTCAAGCATATCTGAAAAAATATTGTTCCGCAATAGCTATGGTAGTATTTGCTAGAAAAATTACATATTAATATTTTGGTGGAGCTACAGTGAAAAAACCAGCAAAATAGTTTGAGCAAGAAGTTGGTATATTAAACTGTGAAGACCATGTATTGAGTCAAAGAATTAAAATTCAAGCAAATCGCAATAAAAATTTTTTTTAATCAGTTCCCATAATATTTCTTTACTGTTTTGTAATTGACTGCGCATACTAAGTATTTTTATTTAAGATTTTCTAAAAAATTCTTTCAAAGCTCCACAATTAAAGTTTTTAATTTATTGTCATACAAAATATTAATATTAAAGTANGGCAGTGGTGGAGCTAGTGGAACTACAGTGAAAAAACCAGCAAAATAGTTTGAGCAAGAAGTTGGTATATTAAACTGTGAAGACCATGTATTGAGTCAAAGAATTAAAATTCAAGCTAATCGCAATAAAAAATTTTTTTAATCAGTTCCCATAATATTTCTTTACTGTTTTGTAATTGACTGCGCATACTAAGTATTTTTATTTATGAATTTCTAAAAAATTCTTTCAAAGCTCCACAATTAAAGTTTTTAATTTATTGTCATACAAAATATTAATATTAAAGTATCTTATTCATACCACTTTTTACTCACAACAGATTGATCTACACATTTTTAATGAGATGCAAAAGGTACTTGAATTGAATTCCTTGCAGTAGAGAGAGATGTTTGTACTGTAGCTCCGCCACTCATTCTCGCAAATGGTCGATGGTTAATTAAAAACCCTGTTCCACAGAAACAATTACAGTAATTAGCATGCATGCTATAATACGAAACGTTTTAGCTATTGTGGGTATCAACCAGAAAATCTTCCTATGTCCACATTTATCTAAGCTACGAACAACCATGCGAATAAATGAGAAATCAACAACGAGACATTAATTCCACATGTCGACACACACAGACATACCCCACGGTCGCAGGCCCAGGTACTGTGGTACCAAGCTAGCTACGAAATCGTGGAAGAGCTAAGACTATTCATTCTTATGATTAAATATTTACACTATTTGAAAGGATTATAGAAGTAGCAGACACATATTAAAACAGTGTACTTAGATCTACCAAACCTCCACTTATCTTCAACATCTAACGTTTACATCACAGAGTTGGTCAACATTATTTTATGCAATTCACATTAAAACTATTTAAATTATATTAGCATTATTGTCGAATATTGCACTAGATATATTTATATATATAGTATGTACATATAATTATTATACACTCAAAAACATTTTATATGAAGTTGTCACCAACACCTTCGATAACAAATACATTCTCATACAAACACACTTTATTGTGCGATGGTTGTCAATTCTTACATACATTTGTGGAACTGCTTAGATAATGAGGATAATTGTTTTCACGGTGTATTTCGCTAATTCATCTAGTAAATGGGTATCTTTGACTAATTCACCTACTAAATAAAATTAATCTCAGCTTACTTTTACACATTTTGTAAATAAAGCATAATAATTTTTTTAATGGCAGTCTTACTATTTAATTACTGCTAACAATCTAGCACTTAAGCAGAAAAGTCACTACATGAAAATAAATTCAAACTTTACAGTAAAAACTTCGTTAAACCATAAACTTTTATCCTTCCTTAAATCATCATTACCTACGCAGATTTAAGCTCACTTCCTAGTAAAAATTTACAATGCTCCACGGTGATGCCAGCTAATTAGGAAGAAGCACGCGTAAATATTCGACATACACGCGTTGCAGTTAAATTTCTCACATAATTTAATCTGCAATAATGAAATATTATTACACGTGATGAAAGAGAAGTGAATGAACTACATCCGCCATTTTGAAACTTTCCAGACAAACACTATCCGCGGTACTTATTTTCTAGCCGTTTTCACAATTTATGTTCTCTTTAATTTTTTTAATAAGACATAAATTATAAGTTTAGAGAGTAGAAAAATTATTTTCAGCTTTCCTGAAAACAAAATTTTTTCTTCCTCGAAGGTTTGTTTACAGAAATAGAGCGTATATGCGCAAGCGCCGAAATTAAAAAAACTATTTTATTTGGAAGTTCCCTTTAAGTCAGGTTGTTTCTGCTTTGGGAAGGCATAACGTATGGAATGCTACTCGCATTTTCATACTCTGCTCTTCGACAACCGTTTTCAATGAAATCTCATGCTCTAGTGGCAAGGAGGCCAGGTACGAAACATCAGGATATCTTAAAATTTATGAGCACATGATATATGTACCACGTGGTTCGGAACTTGCCATGATCAGGAGGTACCACAGAGTATCTAAGAAAACAGAAGCGAAAAAGGCATGGCTGTGGCTTTGAGGTAAGAGTTCTCGATCTTGATTGGTTGCACAAGGCTCTAGAAACAAGCCTCGAATCTTATTTGTTTTTACGTACTTTGAAAGATTTCCTACAGGCTGAGCTGCTAACTAGCTAATGAAGTCACCGTGCGCTGCCAGGTGAAAGACGTTTCGCCATATTGCTGGCAAGCGCGGCTGGATTTTGGCATATACGCGAATACTTCGCATCTGTATCTTACGTATTCTGCAGTATAGCCATGATAAGTCAGTATGCAACTACATCAGTCAAATAATGTGAATAGTGAAGTGCAGTTCTGGAGATGTGACCGTACCTGTTTTGCAATAGTGGTTATAAATGAATATTTTCCAATATTCAATGTTCAGGTGTTATTCACAGAAAACGTTTGGTTAAACTGAACTGTCAGGTATTAATGCAAACTACAACTTGTACAAGTACTGCGCGTAGACCGTTAACCGTAAAAGTAAGCTCAAGAACATGTTCAAAGACGTAAAAATACTCCCAGGCACAAAAAAGTGATGCATCCCAATATATGAGTTTTAGGCAGTTTAAAATGAAAAGACACAAAATCGTCCACGAATAAATTGTATTTCTTACGTGAATCAATTGAATGTATACAGAAGTTAAATTATAGCTCACTGCCGTACGTAAATTTGTAATAGGCTTCACGAGACTATTTTTGAAGCGTCAGAAATTCCAAACCCTTCTTGCATGGGAGTAGCATGTAGTCGATATTTCAGCCAAGGGATTTTTGTCATGTAACGTTTCTTACCAGTCGGCAGACAAGTAAAATACAACATAAATCCTGTACCAACGTACCAACGTACCACAGTCCTTCAAAGTTTACCTGGTCAAAACCAGAGCCCATTGAACGTCGGGAAGGTTATACATAAATTAATTACATTTAATTAAATCCCCAGCAAGTTGAGGTCAAAATGATATTCTATAGCGCAATGAGAAATGATATAGCAATGCAAGCCAAAACCATTGTATCCATAAATCTCTAAAGCTCTTAATGTAAGGCCAGCATTTAGATAAGTTGTTACCTTGTAAATAACAACAGCAACGCGCCTGTCTGTGACTGTAGTAGCAAATATAAATATAGTTTATACTATAAAGATTTATTTTCTATTTCAGATAATGCAGTTCTTTCAACAGAACAACTGGAGCCAGGTTAACAATGTCCCTGAAATAAAAAGTGAAGAATATTCAGATGCCAGTGTTTGAATTCCGTTACTGTTATTCTGAAACGCGATTGCAGAATTGTTCTGTAGGTATTTTTATTTCCATTGTAACCACAAAACAAACAGTTTGCAAAAAATGTAAATTAAGAAGAGAAACGTTACGTAATTTACTACGTCAAAACTTGCCATGGAAAATAGCGTGTTTAAAAATAGTGCAAGTCGTATAAATCGAGAATATTACCAGCTCGACAATATACTTCCTGATAAATACATAATAATCTTGAGTAACCGTAGTTCATTCTATGTGCATCCAACATATAACCTCAAAATAATAAAATGGAGACATACATTCAGCAAGAAAAATCATCTTAAGGCCCTGGAATTTACTATTTTTTGGAAACCGGCTCCTCAAATGGGGCTGCTGATGTCTGTTATGTATCCGTTAACATTAAAGCCTATTTCCCGTATACAATTCAAGAGTTCGACTTTCTATTGGTTACTAGACTTCAATCTTTTTTATACTCAAGCAGATGTCAACTGCTTATTGGCTACCTACCACCACAGTGGGAAGCCATAGTTGGACTAAAGTTTAGTTGCAATCTATTAATGGCTCAAAGTCTCCCTAGATACGCCAAATAAATAGTTCAATAATTACGAATGTATCACAAAGGTACGGTTGTTCGAATCTTTGCTTTCCCGCAAATGTAACCGCGAGTTTATCAGCTTCCCTTTTGATATATTAAATCATATTTAATTACCAGACAGGTTGCAAGAATCTCTTTCAGTAGGTTATTAACACGAATACATTTCGAGTATACCTGTGATTTTCACTTCATACACTCAATCATGTCTTCATTTACTTTCACGCATTGCAGAACCGCCTATTTTCATCCGCAGTACTTTTATTCTTTCCTTTCTATAAATGTTTGGCAGAAGTTTTATTTTACGGATGCACACTTTTTTCCCCCATAAATGTGACCATTTGTATACTGATTTCCCATCAATAATAATGTAGTAGTTTTATCTCTCCATACTATAATAATCATACAAACATCAATGCTATGAATTGCAGTTATTTCTTATTTATTTCTTAACATAAAAATCTGGTGTTTCAATAATGAGTTTTTATAACTGTACCGGTCCATTTTAGGCGACTACAAGTGGTCGAAAATACGAAACTCTTCCAAGTTAACAATTTTGTTGCTGGGATACCCATGTCACATATTGTATAGAGGGATGATAAGTGTTCTCCGTTTATGGAGACCTTATACATAAAACTGATATCTCACGTTAGGTTGAGGTTTTATATTACAGACCCTCAAATATTATGACATCAAATGCACAGAAAACACTCCTTTGTCCCTCAGTGAAGTACAATTCCAGTTTAACTATCACAAGGGTACGGATGACGTGTCTAGGTAAAAATGTCATAAGTTTGCAGGAACATGTAATGTCATTACACGTTCCACAATATATGGCAGTGATCTAATTTTAACATCGGCATAGAGTAGACCTTCTTTCCTTACTATATTGTATCATATGCAGTTTCTTTTTTAGCCTTTAAATGTCTTTCCTTGATTTAATTTAATGGAGACTCTACATATTGTAAGCAACTTTACGAATATTGTCATAAGTCCCCATATTTTATTATACAAGTATACCTATGTAGGCCTAGTAATATATGCTGTATTATTGATTGCGGTTTCTTGTTCTCAAATCTGTGAGATAAATACCAATACTAATTTTTTTATTAATAAAGTTGCTTCTGAGTTCTGCAATATAGAAGTAATCGTATATTTTAGAGTTTTACAGTGTTAAGTAAAGAAAATTATTGGTGTAATTAGCAAGTAGAGTGTGTAGATATCAAACGATCAAACAGTCAGAGTGATTATTGGTAAAATCTGTAAATATGTTTATTATCTACACTTGAAAACGTTTCGAAAATATACTGAAAAGCAAGTTACTATTAGGCAACAGCGATCTTCCACATAAATATATATACAACACGACCCTCAGAAGTTGATCATTGGTTATGCTTCCGAACTACATACAAACAAAATCATTATGTGGATGCGTAAGTCCACTGATAACTGCAGTAATACTGGAAAATGTTCGATTAACAAGTATAGACTACGTAAACAATTTATGCGATAACCACCCTTTATGAATGTTACTGCATACATTTAAAGATTACGTGTCTGAAGTGTGAAAACTGGGGAAGGATGTGACCATTGCTCCTATACGCACGTATTAGATAGCCATGAATGTGGCACTGACCAGTAAAGACGTTTGGTCACCAAGTCAGGTGTGAACACTTTCCAATAGTTACACATTACATGGTTATTGAATAAAAGCTAACGGTGAGGATCATTTTGAATAATGTGAGTTCTGAACCATGTGGTACCAACCTGGCGCTCAGTATATGAACTAGCTAACGTTAGTGATTCCCCCATTACTACAACTTTCTATTTTGCATTACACAAAACAATAAAATTTCTACTAGCAGTTCCAGGTTATACACAAATATTACATTATCAAAAACTCTCAAATCACACCAATATTATTATTATGCTTATATATAATCAACATAGTTTGTATGTCAGATCAAACTCTGTTTGAATCTGGACATAATTATTGTCAACACAGCCTTTGAGAGAATTATACCTCATGAATAGACTTCCTTTCAGCAACATACGCGTACTATTTCTATATTTACTTATATACACCGTACACACATACATACACTGTATTTTCAGCATATCTAAATCTGCTCTACTACATATAGCGTAATAAAATTATATAATATGTATTTTAATAAAGATTATGAGCTCTGCAGAAAAATTGTTAAATATCTTAATTGGCTGCATTAATTTTTTAATTAAGCTGGAACATTAATGCATTGACCAGTTATAAAAAATGCTTTGCGCTTTCAGAGTGGGCTAAAAATATATTCCAATCTATTTTGATTTTTCAAAACAAGAAAATTCGTGCTAAATAATAAAAAAAAATCGTTTATATTTTAAAGCACCAATTAGTTATTTAAAATTTTTAATTTAGAAAGTTGGTGTTACGTGCGTTTATAAGCTCAAAATTCCAAGCTATGAAAAATAATTGATTTTATGCACAGTAAAAAAAATTTAATTTTAAAATTGAGCTTTTTTATGTTTTTATAACACGAAATATTTTTAAGTGTCTAACCCAATGGTAAGATTAATAAATGTATTTCATGAATGCGTTTATAACTACAGCCGTGGATTTTCTGTCCCTTCGGCCGTATTTAAAAGTTAATTCCCACAGCAAATTAGTGGTCACATGAGTTATCTGCCTTGATTCATATTTGTATATGGTAGAGTTAAACTTCTTTATGGTATTTAATTATTGAAATAAAACATGGCACTGGTGTTACATTAATTCCCTTCCCAGAGCAATAAATGAATAGAAAAGACTTATAAGTAGTGCACAAATATTATTGTCTTAATTTATTGTCCCATAGTGTTCCGTAGATCACAATATTTACAGTTTTAACATACATTTAAAACGTTACTGGAAAGGCGTAGTTATTGGTACAAAAAAGTTGTAGTCATTGTAATGAAGTTTGTATCTACAAAAAGCATGTAACGTCCAGATTCGAATGTGTTTGTAATTATCACTGGAAATTTCTCGGAGAAACAAAGTGATGGAGGAATCGTAGAAGATCTGCGAAAGACCACTAAAAATGTAAATGTGCTGTTTTTTTAGAGTATCAAAATCAGGGAGAAAAAGTAGAAAACGCTGAACTAGTTATCGAATATTTCGTGCGTATCGGCCATGGTAGGGGAAAAAGCAAGGATCGGATATCGTGTTTGAGTGTCGAGTATTAAGAATATTTGGATCTGATCAACAGACTTGCGGAAAGTTGTGTAACTTTCATATTGGAATATTATTCTAGTTATAGTAATTAAATGTGCTCTCATATTTTAAATAAAAACGGAATCAGGGCAAGAAAACCACCTGTACCCTAATTAGTGCACCATGAGCAAAAATATACTTACTATTTCTGTTGCATATAATTTTTTTCGGCCACGACTATACTCAGTTAAAATATCTATCTTTAAAATTTCTAGGGAGAGTCTTTTGAACACGTTGTTAAACAGAATTAAAAAGTCCACTGTTCAAATTACAAAAATTAATTATGTCTATGTTCCCAATACTTGATTATCAGAATAATGCCTATTTTTAAATTCACCTGTCAGAAGCCTTGACTTTCAGGATAGGGGCGGAAGTGAAAATGTGGGCAAAAAAACACACAGTTCTAAATCAGTCTGTAAAGCGTTTGTAGTGAAGCTACGTTCTGGCATAATAGTTTTAACTGTAGTGACTTTTAAAACTATTCTGACTTCGTTTAAGGATGCGTATTAGCATTTTGAAAAAAAAAATATTTCATTTGCTGAAAGTCACATATTTCGCGCATATACTGCGAACATTATTTCGTTTCTGTTCTGCATTCCAAACAGAATTTCTAGAATATTGTTCTGAAAACCTTTTTTAATTTCAATGTAAGCAAATGTTATATAATTACATTTTTACAGGCACACTACACCAATAAATTTAAATAGTGAACATTAAAATTATATGTTTGCAAGCTGTACAATGATTTGGTTTAATGCGTTCAGAAGCGATGACAGTGTCCAATGCGCATTTCAGTTTCGCCCTTAGTGCTACTTCACTCGTGTGGTTCAGGAATGTAAAAAGTTCCTAGCATCTGCTGTCTTAAAACCGGCCATTCTAGAATGACCATGGATCTTGCGTACTAATTGCACTATTATTATTTTTCCTTCTCCAGACCATAACACTTTTCATTTAACACATTTCACTTATAAATTTCATATTTGTGAAGTAATTGTAAAACGTATTCACAGAAATTGAAAAGACATAATTTATAACCACAGGAAAACTTAGATAAAGCTTTAATAGCCAGGGTAACACTTAAGTTGATAACAAATTTATCTGTAAAATGAAATTTGGTTTTTGGCGGGAGCTAGTAATAAGTTGCCACTATCCATTATTTAAACTGCTAGTTAAGTTTTTCATTAATTTATTGACTGTTAAATTAATATAACTAATTGCACAGAGGGCAATATCTGCTTTACAAAAGTTTAAATTAACATGTTGCGTCTAACATACGTCCTTAAAAAGGAGAAGTATTTTGCCTTCCTTCATTACTATGGAAAAAACCATAACTAACTCATTTCAATGACAAGAAGGTAAATTTGAACACTTGGGTTAATTTTTCTACCTAGGGTTGGTAATAATAGCGTTTTAGAACATATCATTAAAAAGCCAGTGTGTAAAATTAGAAATGTTAGGTATTAATTGGCTTTTAAATATATCAGATTATTTCATTTATGAAATTATATCTCAATAGAAAACTTTATATAAGAATATAGCAAATATATACTGCATTCACTTGCAGTTTTATACGTTGTTTTTGTCACTTGTTTTAACTATAATCAATTAAATTTTTCATACATTTTTATGTAATTTTATTTGCGTATGAGTACAATATTTTTTAATGCTCCTGGCAAAAATTTCAAACATTTATATTATTAAATAATATAAATTAACAGCAATTATCTCCACAGTCGACGAAACGAATATACATAACACTTTCAGAATGAAGCATTGTTATATTACAATTTATATTTTTTGGATTTTTATATGATTATTCCAAAACATTACACAATCTTGAAAGGTAATTTTTATTGTTTAACAGAAACGAAGTAATGTTTTTCAACTTCTTTGATTAGGATTTAACTAGCGTCTGATAGATACTTGACAAGGGAAAAAATTGCTTTGAAGTTAGTTACAAATCAAAGCAGTAATGAAATTTGACCATACGACAAAATGTGTATATAAGTTGCATAAAAATCATCCCACACAGAAAATAAAGTTGGCCTAGCAGGATATGAGTGTATTTAGAACCGTAACCGGATTTTAATTACAATCAATAAGAACACCAACAATACGAACACGACAATTTCATTTGAACATTACATTAAGTGCTGAGTTCCATGCGAATAACAGCTTCCAAAGAAAAGAAACATAACGAAACGTTCCCACAAAAGGAAAGCGAAGGGGAGTGGTACAGTCATTTTTCATATCAATCACCTCCTTAATTTAAAGGTTCCGTTTTTATTATCAGAGGGTAAAAAATAGCTCCTTAAATCTTTAGGGACCACAACCAAATTCAGTTACTTTCGTGTATTTAACCACTATTTTAGACTTTTGTAATGGTTTGCGTTGCAATGCCCTTTAAACAGCTGTTAGTGATAATCCTTAACTCCGCTCCCTTACTTAGTACTGTACTGTAGGTTCTATTATAAAGTTTAGCTATGTCCCTGGAAACAATAAATTTACAGAAAACCGCTTAAGAGAAGTCAGGTTTTTCCATCTTAAACGTTAAACCCAGTGGTTAGATTTCTAAGAGAAGCCAGAACACCGGAAATCTCATTCTCCATAAACAATGCAACATTATGTGTAAAAATTAGAAACATAGTGTCATTAAAACAAACAAAGTAAACAGTAACATGTTCACACTTATGCTTGAGCCGTTTACAACTATTATTATTTTTATGTGACTGCGATTCTCGTTTTTTTAACGTTCGGACCAAATTATCGCGTCGTTTTTAAGTATTCGCAATGAAGTGTATAAACATCAGGATAGTAACTTTTTCCCAAGAAATAGGAAAAGTTACAGCGAAATCTAGCCCCGTTTTTCAAACAAGTTTTTTATTTCCCAATTTTGTTACACTCGTGAATTCGTAATTTTTTTTAAATGATATGCAACTGAACGTCTGGTCAACGGCATGGTAGCTAGAGACGTAACAAGAGGTTTTTTTTGGTGAGAAATGAGGAGTGGAGAATGGCCTAGAATTCGCCCGGAGAAATTGAGAAAAATCACGGAAATCAAAATTATTTAAACCGGACCGTGTCCCCGTGCCAGTGAATTGTTCCTGCTTGTCCATCTCTCCCTTCACTGAACTCCTCTTTTCCGTGTCTATAAGCATATGCCTATCGTGAAGGGAAAGAATGTACAAGTATGCAGGAGCATACAAAAAATTATCCATAGTACTCAACTGCACAAATATGCGGTGACAAAAATATTATTATTCAGTTCTAGTTCTCGTTCGTGTTGTTTTGAAGTAAATTTCTATGCTTGGTTTGTGCATTGGAGACTGCTGCAACTCAGCCAACTGAACACTACGCATTGAGTCTGTTCTTACGTCACATGATCCTCTTTTGTTTATTTTTAGAGTTTTGCGATGGCCAAACGAAAGGAAGGTGTTATGTCCCAAGCATTTGTGAAGATGATCATTGCCTACCCGCGGAAGATTTCACAAATAACTGTTCGTAACGGAGATTTTCTGAGGGACGTCGTCTTTATGGCACGAATGAAAATAATGTAATCGAGAAAACTTCTCACTTGTCTCATGGTGAAAACCATTCTGCCTTAAAGAAGGCCATTTCACAGCATTTCATATTTTCTTATTTAGCTTTGCATACTTTATATTAGTTAGTGGAAGTATCTTAAAAGCGGAAATGGTCTCTGATCATGAGAAGAATGCTAGACACTCAAACAAAAAGCAAACACCTAACAGGATGGCAAGAAATAGGTGGATATATGTCGTGGAAGAGTGTGTTGTGTCAAGGAGAGAAGACATCAGGGAGGAACAGTGACAGAGCTATTGATGACTGTGCTGGTACCGAAGCTGTAGAAACAACACTGATAACGAATAAATTTAAAAATGGAAGGGAGCCAGTTACAAACATACCTGCAAAAGAGTACGATTTTTCTTTAAAAAGTATATCTGAATACACTACAATATTATTTACATGTTTGTACAGCAGCAAAATTAAAAATTATCGCTAACAATTTACAAACATTAAACACTCTTAAAAATACCTGGATCTTAGCTAAAATCATTTTTGCCAATATCTAATAATTACTTTTTAATTATTATGAACAACTTTCTTTTAGTGGGCAGTAACCATCACATACAATATCAAACAAATTTACTTGCATCTATAAATTACATAAATAAGTCATCTTCCTCTAACAGTAGAAAATATTTGAATACACACAACTCATAAACTTTCACACAAAACTTTAATTTGTAAACATAAACGCCGAACATACATACATGTAGTGGAAGTTTGGAAAAACTTCACACATAACAGCCAAGACTTTGAAAAATATATAATGTTAATATATACATTTACACATTATTATTTACAAGTATTTATACTTTACTATGATACAAAATCATTACCAACTTTACAGCCACTACAATGACAACACGCGTACTTGCATTTGCAGCAATAGAAAACTTCAATATACTCATAATTTTGGAATTCCGGTAACAATTCCGGAAAACATGAATATCAAAATGAAAACATTACGTATCTTTTTAAAATTTTAAATTTAGTATGTGTAGCAGTATACAAACACGGCGACTTAAATTTATGCCACTTTTCCCCCAAATCCTTATTCCTTCGTGTGTTATTGGAACATGAAATACAGTCGTTTAGAAGGTCTGCCTGTTGCAACAATGTTGGTACGGTTCTCTTCTATCTTTATTTATTCAGTTACAATGCATTGCATTTCATACAATTCGAAGAATTAAAATGCTTTACGCTATGACTACTAACTTATTAACATGAAAAATCATTAACATGTAAACATTTTTAAAGATCTTATAGAAATAAATAAAATTAAGAAGCCTGATGACATGCCAGATTTATTTTGGATTTCATTTGTCATAATGTTATATCCCTTCACGAGTATTTAACAATTTTATACAACCGTCATATTACCTTATCTACAATAAAGTGTAATTTAAAAATCAAATACTCTTCTTTACGTGGGGAAAAAAAAAACAAATTAAGCAACGAGCTATGTCATGGCAGAATTTCTCGTCTATATATATAAGTACATATGTGTGTATATACTAACCAAATCTGTTCTAGTCAAGTTTAAAAATCATGCAAAGTCAAGGCTTATTTGCAAATATGTAATGATTTTTCTGTCTGTGTTGACTTTTATTAATTTCAATAAATCACGTCACACGTGCGAGATATTTTCTGTAATTTATCATTTTTCAAATACGTCCACAGTTTTCCTCAAATATAGAAATAAAGATTGCACATAGCAAATTATATATTATTATTAAATTAAAGGGTTATTTTTTTTATTTACTGACAAAGTGCGTATCAAGAAAGTAATAATGACCATTTTTTTTAGAGTTGATACACCGCTGGTAAACTGAAGCCAATTTTCTGTTAACTGTGGTTTCTGTCTGCAAACANCAATAAATCACGTCACACGTGCGAGATATTTTCTGTAATTTATCATTTTTCAAATACGTCCACAGTTTTCCTCAAAGATAGAAATAAAGATTGCACATAGCAAATTATATATTATTATTAAATTAAAGGGTTATTTTTTTTATTTACTGACAAAGTGCGTATCAAGAAAGTAATAATGACAATTTTTTTTAGAGTTGATACACCGCTGGTAAACTGAAGCCAATTTTCTGTTAACTGTGGTTTCTGTCTGCAAACANAATTTTTTTTAGAGTTGATACACCGCTGGTAAACTGAAGCCAATTTTCTGTTAACTGTGGTTTCTGTCTGCAAACAGCAAACTGGGTAAAAACTTAGATATATCAGGAGGGAGCTGTTATATCCTGCCTCGTAACATGCTGTTCAGACGATTAACGAGGAACGCGAAATAAGTCAAGTTTAAAGGATGTTTAAGGCTTGAAGGCAGTCCCAGATAAGACCCACAGCACCGTATTAATTTAGCACATTGCCGGCAGTAAATGCAAACAGTTACATTTCAAGCAACTAACTTCGTTTAGAACGTAGAGTTATAAAACCTAATTAATTACACTTAATGTGTTATTTTATCATTATTTATAAACGAGTTTAGTTTTATCTTCTAGTTATTGAAGATTTCGGGATCAAAGCAGTGAGCCAAATAAATTAGTACATATTCGACCTTGAAACAAACAAAAATGCGGAATTTGTGTTGTTTATTTAACGTTATGAATTGTGAAGTGTAACAATCAGATAATGACCTTATTAAATGGTTGTAACTGATTTCTACGCATTTGTCTTAAATTTTAACACAATAAAAACTTATTTAACAAGTATTAACGATTACATAAGTTGCGTTTGCTGAATGACTGGACAATAGTTTTATTAATTATGCTGACTCAAGGGGTGATGTAAGGCATACTTACTTTTCTGCTCTTGAAGTTAAGAAATCAAGAAAATAGTTAAAGATACAAAAATTTTGATGATCAGGTATGTCAGCACATTCCATCTAGTCACGTAGGCCTACTTAAGCTTAAAGCCTACTGATGGTCAAGCGCTATTGGCTGTCACCAGCGGCTATCTAGGTGCCATCCCTTTCCCCTCGCCATGTTTTAGGTGTATGTAAGGTTATTTATAAGCCCTAGCAGAATAGTGCTTTGCATAATTACTTACACATGACTTGGTCTCACAGTCACTTTGTGTCATGCTTGAAGGCAGACTCGGTTTGACCAGGCTGCATCGTTGTAACCAGTGACCATTATGTCTTAATGCACCAATCTGTGGCCTCCATTTCCTTAGTAATGGTAAACACAGTACACTACCTACGTCATAAGCAGCATCGGTAGAGGGACAATTATATATATATANTTCCTTAGTAATGGTAAACACAGTACACTACCTACGTCATAAGCAGCATCGGTAGAGGGACAATTATATATATATATAAGTGTGTTTGTGAACAAGCACAAATTATCCTGTGAGCATAGTGCAGGCACTCGCCTGCACCGGNATATATATATATAAGTGTGTTTGTGAACAAGCACAAATTATCCTGTGAGCATAGTGCAGGCACTCGCCTGCACCGGTCTGCAGCCATTAGTCCAAATGACTTATCGCAGATCGTCTGACAACACGAGTGAAGTTGACTGTGCGATTCCATTGCGTATCACAGAGTATGTCTTCAATGCCTGGAAGACGACGGTGAGCACCATATGATCAGTTAAGTGACTGAGCATAACCGTTCAGCGAGACTCCGACAGAGTGGCTGGACGTTGTGCAGGATTGCCACTCACTTGGAGCATGACGTGCCAGGGATCCATCGGGGATGTAGGAGATGTGTGACAAGAGGGTTCCTACAACCACCAGTGCTACATAGTTGCACAGATGAGCGCCTGGTTAGAAGTAACGTTCGGGCCTCCCGAACTTAGAGTACAGCAACCGCACGTGCAATCAGAGTCACTGTGGCCCAACATGTGTCTGTACGAATAATAAACTATCGACTGTTGGAGGTAGGTTTACGTTGTCTTGTTCCCCCGGCACATTTATCCGTGACACCTACTCATCATCGTTAACGTCTCCGGTGGTGTCGGAGAAATGTGTGCTGGAGAGGTGAATGGATAGCGGTAGTGTTCGGTGATGAGAGTCGTTTATGCCTTGCTGTGTTCACGTTCGTAGACATACGGGTGAGCGGAACAATCCAGCGTGTATTCGCACTCGCCATACCGGACACACACTTGGTATTATGGTATGGGGGACCACAAGATATACATTCCGATCACCTCTGGTTATCATTCAGTGGGGCATGACGAGTGCGCCGTACATCCGTGGCGTTGTCAATTCTGTCCTCCGACCATATCTCGACACACTGCGGGAACCAATCTTCAAGAACAATAACGCGCTTCCTCATATCGCTAGCGCAACACAGAGCGCTCTAGACTGTGTACGCCTGCTACCCAGACCTCAGCCCCATTGAGCATGTGTGGGACGCGATGGGTCACATACAGCTTAGCCTCGGCAACGACCATCGCCCAGAAGTACAGTGAACGTGGGATACCGTGTCCCAGAGAGACATTCAGCATTTGTACGATAGTTTACATGCCATAATTGCTGCATGTGTGGCCGTTCGAGGTGGTTACACTTCTTATTAAGGTGTCTACTGTGTGTGTTGCATTTAACGTTCAGGATGTCCCATGGACTTGATGTTGAGGTCAGTCACACACGTCACCTCTTTCTTGTGTGCAAAATTGAGGACAAATACGTGAATTCTCTCGACGTATTCTTAAATGTATTCCTACAAATGTATTTTGGAGTTTCTATGTCTTTAATTTTCATAGTGAGCCCTCACAAACCGACAAAGTGCCGTTTAATGAAACGTTCATTATTGAGAAGAAATTTATTACAACCGATGTAATGATCTTTTTTTTCTACAATTTGAATCCGATAACTTAAAATATGCGTATTTCATTGATTTGTGACTACGTTCTATGAGAAAGGCGAAGAAAAAGTTATAAAAATATTTTAACACAGTGATGATTTAGGAGCGATAAGTTGGTTGATATTTAATTTCATTAAATTTTGCAGCAGACGTTTTTTTTAGAAATACTAGAAAGACCAATTTCTTGGAGTATATTACAGCTCATGTGGTAGCATATTTGTGATACCAAAATATACCGAATTTGAATATTGTTCTGTTTTCGTACAGCGCATTCTCTTATTTTATTAAACTGCGTCAAAAACAATAAACAATGTCTAATCATTGTGGTATTGAGTCTTGCCCTGTTAGTTTTGGTAAGGGAGGAGGGTACAAGACCATTGTCGTACGTAACATACAAATGATTTTCATTAATAATTACTTAAGAAATGTTTTTTCTTTAATACTACTCATCCACATATAAACAGGGAAATGCCGTGTAATTCTACGCATATTTTACAGTTCATTTTTCGATATATTTTTTAATTTCTACCAAAAGCTATAATAATAGAAATATACCAAGTACATGTTATGAACAGGTAGAAAAAGTGTGTTATAATTTCATTTATTAATTTCATTCTACATTTTGAATTACACTATGCCTCTTCCGGAACACATTCGAATTTCAATTACTGAGAATGCACGCACTTTCTATGCTCACGGAATTCATCAATTTAAGCTGCCAAATTTATCACGTAACGAAGTTATGGTTTCAAATATTTGGCGATTTAGGGCAGAAATTCATTAGTTGAGAAACACGCTAAATCTTCAAATACCGCCGCAAAAGCACACCGGTTTTTCTGTTATTTACTTCTTGCTTCAACCAAGTTATGCAAATTTAAACCAACAATATGAGTGATTGAAAATATTTGCTGGACTCTTAACATCGAGGTCTTGAGAGCTGATGGGTGAAGCGAGGCGAGTATGGAGCAACGCGAATGCAAAAGCGGGGAAACGGGAGATCCCCGAGAAAACCTGCCGACCAACGGCAAGGTCCGGCACGATTCTAACAATATGAGTTATTGTTATAACTCACCGTATTTGTACTAAGAAATGTTATCTTAAATATATTGAGCAGAGAGAAATGTCTTTACAGCGTTAATTTAAAAGTAGTGTTCCTTAAAGGTAACAGTAAATAAAATTAATTTATAATTTTCAGAATGAAATTATTTACTAGTCATTAATTTTCTTTTCATTGACCGAGACACAAAGAAACATCGTAATATTCAGAATTTAGTTCCCAAACTGACAAACTGACGCCGTGTTCTAATTAATTTCGAGTTTTGTTTTTCGTCATTTGTATTTGGCATTTTGTAAGGTTCAGTCGGAATAAAACGGCATTCAACTGTTTAGCAAGCCATGCTGCTACTATTTTGACGTTGTTATGATTCCAAAATTAAAAGTTCACTAAGTTTTAAATATACAGTTAATTACTCCCTAAAGTGATTAGAGGGCCTTTAAAAATTTATAATTAACTAAATAAAACAAATATGATGTGAAATTGTTACTTAACAATTATTGTTTTTTGAGAAAATACTTAGTTTAAGAATATTTCAGCAACTCACTTTGTTAAGTAATTATTGCGAGTACAATACTTAATTGTTTCTTCCAATTACCTGACCTATATGTGTATTTAAACATTTCAAACTGGCAAAACTAATACAATGNTTTTTTTTTTTTTTTTTTTTTTTTTTGTAATTTGTCAGTTTTAAAGCTTACAAAACGCAAAACGTAAACTACAAAAATTACGTCATAGATTTTGTAGACAAAATGGGTGACGTAACCATTTTGTTAACAAAAATGTCATTTGGAACACACTCTGAGGAATACTACCAGCGCTGCTCAGTATCGTTCCAATTGAACTACCTGAACGTTCGCAAATCTAAATTACTAATCATATTTTTAAGGGAAGTTGCTGTCGTGCGTGATTAAAAAAATTCATAATTAGGTGATTTAATATATTAAATATATTCCGGGAGCAACAAATACATATTTATACTAGGACGTAACTTCAACTTATGAATCTTAAACGTTTATAGCCCGGAAAAATAATAAAATATCGGTTTTATGCTCTTTTGTCCTCAATATTCTCTGTAAGCTTGACGAAATAATGCTTCTATTTGATTGGAATTTCGTTGCTGTTGTTATTCGCGCTATCTTTCGGTAAGAATACTAACCTCCAGGTGCTTAATTTATTCCAAGCTCTGAAGATAGCAGCACAGTTCACATTTACGCATGCCTTTTCAGACATCGATTTTCAGATCACTCGTTTACACATTCTGACAAGAGCATTGCTTCGCACTGTCTCTCGCTTTCGTTCTGTGAAATTGAAACAGCAGCACTCTTGTTTCTCTCCGAAGTCTCAGCTAAGTCAAAAAGGCGCGAAAAATTCATGTATAATCATAGCACTACCGCAATAACTGTCAGCGCAAAAAATACTACTATTTTTGTTTTGTTGCAGCAAAGTGACAAAAAATACGAGACTTGTCAGAAATCCTTATTTATATTTTCATAAATACGTGTTTCGTATGATATTTCGGTGACTAATACTATTGAAATTATTCTTTTACAGGTCAAATGTGACATGGTTTTGGCCCAGAAAACAGCAAAATTTATTTAAAAACTGAAACAATGTAAACAATTATGGCGCTTGGTCAAGAAAGTGCGAGAAAGCACCAGCGAGAGTACAACTTCATGCTTTCTCTATGCTATCGCTCTTTCGCTCTCTTTCGCGTTCTCTCCGACGAATTGAGACGACCAGAGAGCGTTCTCTCTGACGTCATAATGACGTACCGAGAGCGAGAGCACGAGAGAGCGCTCTCTGGGCCAATTGAAACGCGGTCTCAAAACTACCTGAATAACTGTGTGTGGCTAGTGCCATGGGTGGCGCTTACGTAAAATTAATGAAAATACCGTTTAGAACGAGATATTTGTATTACGGTTACCGTGAAAATTGTATTTGTACTGAAGCAAAAAAATGTTTTCTTGCACCATTTGTTTTTCATTTACATCATCATAAAATAAAATCGTTATTTTTTAAACGACTTTTATAAGTTCTTGCACGACGTGTGTTTTATTAGATGTAGGTATTACTTCGCAAGTTAGAATCGCGCCGGACGATGCGCTGATCGGCGGGTTTCCTCGGGGATCTCCCGTTTCCCCCGCCCTTGCATTCCGGCGCTGCTCTTCTCATCTCATTTCACCATCATTGGTTCTCAAGATCTCGTTGTTAAGAGCCTCCCAAATCGCTCAACTCTGAACTCAACTGTAGTGATTACTTTCGATAAGTGTATTTACAGTTAATTAAATTGTCATACTAAATAATTCTGTATAGAAATTAACGGATTCAATATTTCCTTTGCTTTGCTACTCGAGTCGTGCCAGCCGTGCGGTACAGTTGTATTTATGAATGAGTGAAGATATTTCCGCTGCTCTTAACATCGAGATCTTGTGAGCCGATGAGGGTGAAGCAAGGTGAGTATGGAGCAGTGCCGGAATGAATGGGCGGGGGAAACGAGAGATCCCCGAGAAAACCTACCTACTAGTGGCATCTTCTGGCACGATTCCCACATTCGAAAATCCGGGGGCGACCCCGAGTTGTTTTTATGCCTGTGTGACTTGGAACGAGCGAGTTCAATGGGGGCGTTATTTTTGTGGTCAACGGTTTTCTGCCGGAAACCAACAAACAAACATCATGCCATAATGTTGTACGATAACAGCTAATAGACTGCATTAAAANGGTTTTCTGCCGGAAACCAACAAACAAACATCATGCCATAATGTTGTACGATAACAGCTAATAGACTGCATTAAAATATTTTTATTAGTATATTTACATTTTTTTACTCTCGATTTTATTAAAAAGTGTAAGTAGTAACTCATTTATANAAAATATTTTTATTAGTATATTTACATTTTTTTACTCTCGATTTTATTAAAAAGTGTAAGTAGTAACTCATTTATAACTGAAAATATATTCACCTGAAGATCTATGACGTTAGGTGAAAGTGTGTGGCAGTTTTAAGCCTAGTTAACTCACCCTTGTCAGCAGACATTTCGCCCGACCAAGTCCATTGTAGACAAGGCTTTACACAAATATATTAATATGTCTTTCGTAATTTCATGACATCTTCCACTATTTTTTTCCCTTCAATTTGATTGTAGGCAACAAAAATCGTACCACACACAATCATCATTTGGACTACGCCTGTAGTTACTGTGAAGCATTTGCTTGAATTGGCACATCAATTGGCGTAATGAAGATAACCACAATTATTCATGTGATGTGCACATTGCTAGTTGTGGGATAAAATAAAGAATTATCGCCTGTCTGTCCCCTGCTATTAGACAAAATTCAGTGTAAAATGCAGCAAAGAAAATCACACGTAAATTCATGACAGTAATTTCAAATTCGCAGTAAATGCAGTCCGTAAACGTTTTGAGAAAGTAAATGTGATATAAATCTAGTAGCGATGGAAAACACATCAACCAATATTTTACATCACCTACCTTGGAGTTGGTCATTCCGCCATCAAGAGAGACGCTCTTCATCTGTGTATTACAGTTAAACAATGTCCTTGTGTATGAATGCATTTGCCATTCGTTTATCAATGCACCACGATTTGTTCGTAGACGCCGCATGGACGTTGAATTAATTTACACCATGCGCAAGTTAACGTAAGACATAGTTAGTTTACTTAAAATATTTTACGTCTGTAAGTGTTGTGTGATAACTTCGGGTGAGTGAAAGACAAAGATCCTCATGTTTAACATTCACCGCCAAGAACGATAATAATTTATATTATTTATTTGGAATTATATCTTACAGGGTTTTGCCTCTAAGCACAAAAAATATAAGACGGACATTCCACGTATTAAACATATTTTTACAGTGTGAAATATACATTAGGTACCTATATATGTGTGAGTATACGCATTGACTATGTAAACACGCATATGTGTATTTATGTCTACACCAGTATATGCATGTGTATATAAATGCGAGTGCACATATTTTGTGTGTATATACATATATACATGTATATACATGTAAGTATATATATACTTACATGTACTTACATGTATATGTATATACAGAATAGTCCACCTAACGTGGACACACTCAAACTTTCCGGAACGGTTGCAGATCACGAAATGCGGTTTTCGTTAAATGAAATTACGTACGGGGGCATGTAATATGACGCAAAGTGACTATTCGTAACACGTGTATGGACAGAAATAATTAAACCACATATGATTTTTCTCCTGGAAACATTTATTTATTTCAACGGCATCTGAAAGTACGTGCAAAGAGGAATTTAGTGATATAGCAAATGCAATGGAATGTAAGACGGAAACATTAAGAAATAATGTGCAAATATGATTAAGTTAAGTGGGCCGGTAGCATGGGGCAGTGGACCTGTACCTGTACTCACAGCTGTAAGCAAGTAACACGCGCCGCGACTCACCCTGGTGGGACCGCTTCCTAGTAGCAGCGCAACGCTTACCTTTATTGGGCAAGGGGCACGGAATGCGATATTGGACAAAGGAGAGCATCGCAGCGCAGGGAAGTCTGATATCAATACATTACGTTTTATTTAGATACCAACGTAATTCAGGAGATTTGATACCCAGTCATTATCTGTCCAGGATAGCGAGTGCATACAGATGCACAAAAAAATAGATCATACCAAACTTAGGAGAAATGCAATCGCATCCGCATGCATAGTACAAAAAAGCACAGTTATGGTAAAAGCGCTTCAAATTAGGTCTTTTCACAGCATGTGCTCGAAGTGTTTACCATCGACAGCAATACACATCTCTAAACGCACATGTAGCGAGCGACGAGTGGCCTGAAGTGTTTCTAACATAATGCCTCTACAAGCTGCCACAATGCGTTCCTGCATGTCTTCTGGCCTCGTAGGAACCACCGTTTTGTACACCCTATCATTCCTTTTCCCCACAGGAAAAAATTGAGAGGTGTGTGGTCAGGGGGAACAAGCTGGCCATTTTCCAACACCACCACGCCCTAACCACCAGTTTGGAAACTAAAGCAAAATGCGCAGGACAACCATCATGCTGAAACCACACATCACGACGTATATAGAGATGTATGTCTTCCAGAAGTGCCAGTAAGGTCTCTCTGAGGAAATGGGCGTACGTTCAGCCCGCAATTGTAGCTTGAATGAACTATATCCCTATGATATAGTCTCCAACGGTTCTACACCACACGTTCGCTTTCCACTGTCGCTGGTGCTCCACGTGTCGGACCCAATGCAGATTCTCCGTCGTCCAGTAGTGCATATTTCGTAAATTTACGCGCACGTGTTTCGTGAAGGGGTCGCGTCATTGGTAAATTGCATGTTCTTCAGAAAATTGCTGTCATCCCTTACAGACTTCAGAACAAACCTACAAAACTGGACACGCTGCTGGAAATCACTTTCATGTAATACCTGAAGAAGAGCCACGTGATATAGATGGAATTTCCATTGTGGAGTATCCGTTACACACTTGTTTTACTTATTCCTACGAACATGGACAGTTCTCGCGTACCCATGTGGGGGTTTGCATCGACACATGCCAACGCATCGTGTTNCTTATTCCTACGAACATGGACAGTTCTCGCGTACCCATGTGGGGGTTTGCATCGACACATGCCAACGCATCGTGTTGATGCGTCTTGCCCGTAGCAGTCTTTCGCCGCACTCGTGTTGTGGAGTTCCAATAACCTTGTGACAAGAGGCGTGTGCAGATGCTTCGCATTTGCTGTGAGATGAGCGTCCGATTAGGTTACCTTTCACAAAACATTTGGACGGTTTGCTTGGCATTTATGCCACCCACACCATAAATAAGTANCTTATTCCTACGAACATGGACAGTTCTCGCGTACCCATGTGGGGGTTTGCATCGACACATGCCAACGCATCGTGTTAATGCGTCTTGCCCGTAGCAGTCTTTCGCCGCACTCGTGTTGTGGAGTTCCAATAACCTTGTGACAAGAGGCGTGTGCAGATTCTTCGCATTTGCTGTGAGATGAGCATCCGATTAGGTTACCTTTCACAAAACATTTGGACGGTTTGCTTGGCATTTATGCCACCCACACCATAAATAAGTANATCCGATTAGGTTACCTTTCACAAAACATTTGGACGGTTTGCTTGGCATTTATGCCACCCACACCATAAATAAGTAGCGAGTCCAGTTTTTCCTAATTCGTGAACTTTATTGCGTACATACGGCCACACACTGTAGTACAACTTACCATAACAGAATACGGGGACTGTTGCTGCGCTGCTACTAGGAAGCGGTCCCACTAGGGTGAGTCACGTCTCGTGTTGCTTTCTTACAGCTGTGAGTACAGGTCCACTGCCCCNCGGTCCCACTAGGGTGAGTCACGTCTCGTGTTGCTTTCTTACAGCTGTGAGTACAGGTCCACTGCCCCATGCTACCGGCCTACCTACCTTAATCATATTTGCACATTATTTCTTGATGTTTCTGTGTTGTTTTCCATTGCATATGATATCTCACTAAATTCCTCTTTCTACGTACTTTCAGATGCCGTCGAAATAAATAAATGTTTCCAGGAGAAAAATCATATGTGGTTTAATTATTTCTGTCCATACACGTGTTACGAATAGTCACTTTGCAGCAAATTACTTGCCCCCGTGCGTAATTTCATTTAACGAAAACAGTATTTCGTGATCTGCAACCGTTCCGCGAATTTTGGGGGTGTCCACGTTTGACGGACCATCCTTATATATATATATATACATACACGCAGTGTGTTTAAACTACATATCGAAATTAAAACCACTGCATTAATGGGCAAACCGTTAGGTAAACTCATTTATTATAAAAAAATTGAATTTAGCAAGACAGAGCCGGGAGTTCGCAACTTAACGTACCACCGTGCACGACAAGTTGCATATAACGAAAGTGAAAGGACCTGTCACGACATGCGTAGAGCGCCTGCACAGAGGATACCATAAACTCGAGGTACGTGGGCGGCGCTTGTGGTTGCTTGTTAGTACTAGTGCTACACATGTGAAACTACATGAACAATGGGAGATTAGCAGTTTAGTAGCAAAAGCTGCCAGAAGTGATTGCATTTTATTTCCAACAACACACAAACAGCAGCATTGGCGACGTATGGTTTGNTATTTCCAACAACACACAAACAGCAGCATTGGCGACGTATGGTTTGCACGTATTATCTGGTTGCCACATGACGCACCAGTTCCGTTCGCCTTCGTGGTATGCAACTTGTTGAGCTTGCAAGTAATAAAATTTGTTAACTCCAGGTGCTGTTATGCCAACGTCAATTTCAATTTAATAATAGTCCTAATACATGAATTTTCCGAACATTTTGCTACAAGGATTTATTGTTGATATTAGCCGATGTATGCATAGGTTTGAAATTTGATTTTTATTTTTAAAACATATTGTATATGTGTACACAATCACGTAAATATACACACAAAAATATAGTGATACGAAGGTGTTGTAAACTTTATTATTTCTTGAACAGATGCTTAAACTTATACTAATATTTGCAATAATACTGACGGCGAGTTTAAAGCAAAGTGTTTATTATATGTTATGGTTAAAATACAAAATTCATCCAACCTTCGTAGTGTAGCTGGTTGACAGGGATATTAGGTTCTGGACCAGGAGGTTGTTAATAGTAAACATCTGGAAAGACCCTAGTCGGGATGGAGGGGAAGCCAGTTCAGGAGAGAATAAGGTTGAAAGAGGAACAGAGGAAAGTGCATTAGCCATAGGAAGTCAGTTTCCGTCAAGGCCTATGAAAGCTTGATGGTTTTGTGTAAAGCATCCAACAATGGCAAGACTGTACTAACAACTGAAAAAAAACCTGTAAATGAGACGTTCCATAGGAAAGTAAAATTCCATAATGCTACTTCGCTTCTTATAGTCACGTCTTAAATTCTTATCGATAAAGAAATAAACACATTTTTTTGTAGCTAGCAAAAAAAATCTCACTTAAAAAAAATGGGCCTCACTTTTGCGTACAAAATTTTGAAACCATTTTTTGAATCTATGCTATAAGATTTACACTTATCGTCACTGAACAATTATACATCTATCGTTTAGCGTCTATATAATTATTTTCGAGTCATTAATTTTACAGACTCCGGAAATTATTATTCTGTATTTCTTTTTTTCTCTTGTAATTCTATTTCGATTTTCATTGAATTATCGATTACACGTTTCACAGTTATAGATTATTATGTGAAATTTATCTACACGATTATCAATCAACTGAATGATTATTTTCCGCTTAGTTATACAATAATTTTTAAACTGATTTTTATATGAAATGGTATTTTTATATTACAACGAAATGTAATCTCATATAATTTACTTAAGAATTATTTCATAATTAGATTACTTTCTTCTGTGTAGAAGCCAATTGATACTGTATATTACATGTTTGTATTCGTATATTTGTCCTTAATATTACAATTTTAATACAAATTTTTTTAAAGTTATTTGTTAAAAATTACTTTACAGGATGAATAAAATCGACACTATATCAAATTGAACCACTCAAAACACTGCAGCTATCAAAACGTGTGTTTACAAATTTACGTTATAGCTAGACGTTACTGTCCAGTCATTCAGCGATTTTTAAAATTCATGTCCCAGCCAACTGATTGCAATAGTATACTGTGTTGTTAGGGAGGTAAATTATGAACAGAAAGATGGATAAAGCATTTATTTTCTTTCGTATAGGCCTATTGTAAAAAAAAATACGAAGAGTTTGAAGTACTATTTAATTTAGATGCCTGAAAATTCACGTTAACCATAACATCCTTTAAAATTATCAGCCTAATATTTGAAAACCAGACCACTCACAACAATTAAGCAAACTAAATGTAGAATTTCGTTCAATTTTCTACATATCATAACCTTTTACCTGCATATATATATCTCTCTTCAAACAAAACACTTTAAAGTAAATTACTTTTTACGCTGCAACTTTTCCGAAATGTTTTGCACACTGTTAGTAAATAGTTTTTTGTTCAATTCTCTTAAAAAATTTTTAAAAAGTAACGAGTCTGTAATAGCAAGGAAGAAACTATGCATGAATCCCTAAAATGTGAAACTGCTGGAATGAACGGTTCCTGAGAAACGACGTAATATGTTTAGAAGTTTCTCGCGCTCTTTGAGCGACATTTTCTTCTCACCGGCTGTTCGTCATGCACTAAGTCAGAGAATAAGCTCCGCCCCTGGCTTCAGCCGGCACTACACGCGGCATAGAAGCTGGATCACCCTAAGTGTGTACTTTACCACCTCCTCAGTTTTGGGTTCAAGTACCTGTTAGACACGGGCGTGCGTGTGTCATTTCTAGGCGTTATTTTGGGCATAGAGTTGTATGTTAGCCACCATTGCCCCACCCGACACTTTTGGACGAACGTCACAGTCAGTGCCAATTTAAAAGACACAAATTTGACACCTAGAAGCCAGATGACAGCCTTTGGTCAGTAGAGCAAGATTTTTATTCAGACAGCATTTCTTAATTAAACATCTGAAGATATAAAGATTATCGTTTGTAACGAAAGCACTGTAGCGATATAGTGTATTTTTAATAAGTAATAAGTGGCTGCTCTGTCGAAAGGTTTTTAATTAAATTATGCAATTTTATAAAGCCATCCACTAATGAGCTATTAATATGCCTGAAGACTGCAAACTCTACATTAACTGTGTTGGTAAGCTGCGCCATGATACATACTTATGACATTGAAGTTTCCAGTGTTACCTAAGCATTTCGCATCTCGCTTACTCTGCATGAAAATAAATATATAATTTTATACCTGGCCGATTTTTATGAGCTCCATATAATGTGAGTGAGTTCTAAAACAGGCTATTATAGAACTTTTGATGCTTCCCTTGGTTCAGTCAAGGTGAAAAGTTTTAATTTTCCCTAGGGAAATTAAACCAGATACAAAACAATGACAATTGTTTATTTGACGGAAAAATCTGTCTTACACACAGCTAACAACAAGTCGTAATACACAACAACATTACACACACACACAACATAGATATGCTTAAGCGAGCTAGGAGCTATGCTATGACTTAATGTTATTGTCATCAGTTCTTATTTGCAGTTGTGGTAACACGTGTAGTGCCGTACAATTCAATACCTTACAAGTTGTTGTAACTCAGTGAGTGACTTAGTAACACTATTTATTTTTTGAAGAATGTACTTTCAAGTTAATATTAAGGATTGTTTAATTTTTCTACATAAAGATTTTTTTAAAAATCTTGCATTTTTAATTAGGCCTATATTTTGATAGCTGTGATGTGAGAATTAAAGCTCTAATTCTTCACATTGCTTAAAATAAATATTTTGCTTTGGCGTAGTCGATATACTTTGACTGCTCTGAAATCTGACAAATAGTAACGACCATATATTTCATTGGTGAGTATTAGGACACAAATGGACAGTTTTCATTATTATTACGACGTAATTCTATTCCTGCACTAGCAGTGTCATAAAACCGACACTTTCCTTCAAAACCATTCCCAAAGAAATATTTTGCTTTGGAACAATATAAAAAAANGCAGTGTCATAAAACCGACACTTTCCTTCAAAACCATTCCCAAAGAAATATTTTGCTTTGGAACAATATAAAAAAAACCGTTACTAAGAAAACTTTTACTAGGACGTCAAATGAAAATAAATGCAGCAGCAACTTTTTTTCGGGATGCCTACCGTGTANAAATGCAGCAGCAACTTTTTTTCGGGATGCCTACCGTGTATATATAAAAAAAATTACAGTAAATTAACTTGTACAAATTTAAGACATTTTCACACACACGTATAATCAGTTGCTGGACTCCCACGCATACAATTTACAGGGAAGAATTTTATTGCTAGAGACTGGGAAAAAAAAACTTCTCGGTGACGTGCAGGTTAGACTATAAATACAGTTATTTGTATACTCAAACGTCAGCTATTTTTCCAATGATAAGGAGTTACGGGATTACGTCCTTGCAGGCTTTTAATTAACTCCTGCAGGTGATTNGTCAGCTATTTTTCCAATGATAAGGAGTTACGGGATTACGTCCTTGCAGGCTTTTAATTAACTCCTGCAGGTGATTTGAAATCTAACCTGTCGTCATATGAACCAGCAACATTTCCCCAGTCTCTACTAAGCGCGCATGAATAGCAAGGCTTGCCGAGGTACAAATTAGCCACACAAAAAGAAGTCCTCTTTTGCGCCAGCAGGGAAACTAAAGAGAGCTTTAGTTTCCATCCTTGGGCGCAATATCTACGAAGCCTTGGGACGCATGCGCGAAGACGACCACACTCCCCGGCACGTGGTCGACAGGGATTGCCAGTCCGACGTTGCTGCGGACACAGAACAGAGTTAAGTACACATAAGCGCAACGCCGTGCTCGGGCGAGTATCGACTGCGCGAACACCTGCGTCAGACCTCCCGCGACACGTGAGGCAGTTTCTGCTTCTGTACCCCCGCGTGTTCTGCGCTTGTAGGCAGGGCTTGCTGCTGCTTGAAGGTTTGCCGGTGGTTGAGGTTATGTCGACCGTTGTCTGTCGCCTCCTCGTCAAGGGGATGTGGAGGGGTTAGTAGGTGTCGTCGACAGAGCCGTACTTGTAGTAGCCGTCCTTGGCTTCCGGCTGCACGGGCTCGATGTGATTGGTCGCCGGCAGGGGCGGGCCTTCTGCGCTTTGCTCGACGGCCCCGTAGCTGATAGCATGTCCGCTCAGCTGGGCGTCCTATAGACCCAAACAANGCCTTCTGCGCTTTGCTCGACGGCCCCGTAGCTGATAGCATGTCCGCTCAGCTGGGCGTCCTATAGACCCAAACAAACACCAAACTTCATTCTCCTCTTAACCATAAACAAACAGTTTCTTACACAGCTCGTTCGCGGGTAATTGACAACNCAACACCAAACTTCATTCTCCTCTTAACCATAAACAAACAGTTTCTTACACAGCTCGTTCGCGGGTAATTGACAACTTTTGAAATCAACATTTATAACAATGTCCTTGCCCCCTCAATGTATGATTTTTAACGGCTTGACTGTCATAGCCAACCTCCTGTGGCGCAGTCGATTGGTGCGCTGCCCCGGTCTGGAGTGCGAAAGGTTCTGTGTTCGAATCCTAGGTAAAGCGAGGGTGTTAATTTCTGTTAGGTCATAAGTTTATTTATAAGTCGTCCCCTGATAGGTCTTTAGGCATAACAATGGGGACGCTAATAAGCCCTTACCAATCCAATCTGACTGGCATACTCCCAGTTAAGTTGGCAACGAGTTGAGTTAAGTTGAGAGATTTGGGTGGATCTTAACAATGAGGCCTTGAGAGTCGATTAGGGTGAAATGAGGTGAGAATGGAGCAGCGCCGAAATGCAAGGACGGGGGAAACGTCCGGCACGATTCCAACGTGCGAAAATTCGGGAGACCCCCCTGTTTGCCTTGGAAGGGGGAGGGGGTGATCGCCTTAGCCGTTACACTACCGTGGCCCCTCCAGGATGTAGAAAATTAAATTGGACGTTAGGCCTGAGAGGAATGGGTGCTTCATATATAGGAGGTTCGGAAGTTAAACGCCCAAAATGCGGTGATTCCTTATGAAAAACAAAGACATAAATTTATGGGACACCGTATACCGAAACGGATCATTAAAGGAGATATGAGACTATGAAAATTGGGTTTTGAAAACGTATTTTCGCTAAATGCCTTGTACTTTCTGCCAGCGGTAGGGATGTCGGCGATTTACCCACAGCACGTCCCACACAGTTGAATGGTATTCGCCAATTTGGCCTGCTATGGAGCGTATACTAGTGGAGAGCACGTCGTTGATGTGCTGACCTATCACTTCCTCAGACCGAACAGGTGCCGCGGTGCCTGAGAGGTAAGCCTGCTCGCCTCCCACCAAGGTGAACCGGGTTCAATCCCCGGCTGGGTCACAGGATTTTCGCACGTTGAAATCGGATGATGCCGCTAGTCGGCGGGTTTTCTTGGGGATCTCTCATTTTCCCCCGGCCTTGTATTCTGGCGCTGTTCCATTCTCACCTCAATTCACAATTCACTCTCATCGTCTCTCAAGACCTAATTTTTAAGAGCTACCCAATAACCTTAACTCAGCTCACCCCGTTGCAGACCTAACTGGGAGTATGCCATTCAGATTGGGTTGGAAAGGGCTTATCGGCGTCCCCCATTGTGATGCCTGAATGCTTATCAGGGGACGGCTTATAAACCAACTTAAAGAGAGAGAGAGAGAGAGAGAGAGAGACGAATCAACAATTCAACCAAATTATTTTTTTGATTTCATGCAATTGTTTAGATTGGTTGAGTGTAAGTATATTTCTTAGGCAAACCAAAAGGAGTCTGAGTTTTGTCGTAATACACATGTTTGTTTTTGGATTTATATCATTACGTACTTGGGTCAAAAACACATTTATCTCTGTATAGTCACTTCGACATGCTTAATTCAAATTTAATCTGTTAAATTCTGCATGTCTTTATCACAAAATTACTAATTATGCTAAGTTGTAGTATTTGTTACTGACTGTAAAAATTGTTTAGTTCTTGCATTCTATTAAAACTTCTTCTGGTCATTGTGGAATAATTTTCTATTTGCAATGAAACAAATTTGTGAGTGTGGATATATTTTAGATTTTAATGGGAACCGTATTGTAATATTTCTATAAGTAGGTAAATGGACTGTATCCATTGCCAAAAATAAGCCGAATTGTGTTCACTCTGACTATTATATGTACTATGTTCTAGTTTTGCGCGTATCGGTTTAACAGTGTGTCGTTTTTCTGTTCGTTATGCTTGGGTTTAATTATTTTTCGATTTGTTTCTTTATACTCAGAACACGAAGTAATATTTTCCTGATTTGGTTTCATTGCGACAGTTAACCGTTATTTTCTTGTCCAATTTGTTGTCTTTCGGTCATTAGTTCATGTTTTATTTATTGTATTGTTCTTCTATGGTTCCTTACTTTTTTCATATGGTTTTCTGAGATTTTTTTTTTTTATGATCTATTTTCCGCAGTGGATACTGCACTTTTAAAAACTCATAGAAAGCAATGTTCACTGTTCCTCCTTGTGGGCAACATATTCGAAATCTTATTTACGCTCACTAACACCAAACACAAATGTTACAGCTTACTGATTGTGGAAACGCAAGTCTATTGTCAGGTTTAGTAGAGCACGCATCAATAATTNATTGTCAGGTTTAGTAGAGCACGCATCAATAATTATATCATTCGCAACACTTGTAATTATAAATTGAAGTGTTTCTGAAAGAGTTAACAGTGGTTAGAAAAATTAGATTAACTGAACCTTTCATTTGGATATACAGAATTGTAACACTTTGCCATGACTCTCAGATGATAAGAAAATTATAAAATTAAATCAAAACGGGTCAGTATTCGTTAACTTGTTGACAACAGCCAAGAGTGAAACATCTTTTATTTTTATTTTCGTAATTTTTGCGCCATGATTTTATGTATTACTGAGGGTATTTCGCATCTTACAGCAAAGTAATGTCACGATTTATTCTTCAGTTACTCTCTTATAGCAAAAACTATTTATAGTCCTTCCACGGTTATTTCCAAATTTCCCGAAGCCCTGTTAAAGATCTACTTTCAGGATATTCCTCCGTTCAATGCAAACAAAGTTTAACTAAGTCTAAACATTTACACCAAAGGAACACTGCACCGTATTCGCGCGCACTCACTCCAAATATTATTGCATGAGAACTATTTTTTACTAGCCGTTACCAACAAACTTAATTTCTCCCTGTTCTTATTTAAATAAATTATAAATAAAATGATAAGATTTTCAAACAAATTCTAAGTAAATGGTTGCTGTAACAAAAAATTTAATATTTTGGTGTTAATATAAGTGAAAAAACGCTTGTGATACATGGCATATTTAGGGAAAACCAAACACGTTATACATAGAGGGGTTTTTCAAACGTTTGATTCGAAAAATGTAAAGAAACCGTGAATGGCCTATACAGGNAACACGTTATACATAGAGGGGTTTTTCAAACGTTTGATTCGAAAAATGTAAAGAAACCGTGAATGGCCTATACAGGATGTTGCAACATTGCATGTTTATACTTCGAGGAAACATTTCTCACATCTGGAGGAAGAAATAACATTATATCAACATATGTCCTTAAACGCTTTGTTTCTTTACTACATGTNCATTTCTCACATCTGGAGGAAGAAATAACATTATATCAACATATGTCCTTAAACGCTTTGTTTCTTTACTACATGTCGTAATACGTAACCTACAGTGTATGACCCGCTGGCTGCATCATGTTATTGTGGAATGCCATCGCAGCGTTCGTTTACATGGTACACGACACCGNAGTGTATGACCCGCTGGCTGCATCATGTTATTGTGGAATGCCATCGCAGCGTTCGTTTACATGGTACACGACACCGTACACCACGACACTACACCATAGAACATTAGGAACTTTACAGAAATTAGTTGCGTGTGTGAAAGCTTATCGCTGGCACATTACAGACTAAAGGAAATTTTCAAAATGCCCTCCGTCAGCACGAACACATCAACTAACCCGCCGTTGCATAGACTCCGGGATGCGTTGATGAATCCCTTGAGAATTCGTGATTGTTTCGCAGCCCGCCACAATACCGTTACGAAGGGTGTCCACTGGGGTCGCATGCATAAGTCCCTTTAAATGTCCCCACAAATAAAAGTCTAGTGGATTCAAATCAGTGCTCCTCTGGGACTAGCATTGGGCTGCCAATTATGCTGCGATGGCATTCCACAGTAACATGATCCAGCCCGCGGGCCGTACACTGTACGTTATGTTTTACGAGCTGTAGCAAATAAACGAAGCGTTTACGGATATATATTCATAAAATTTTATTTATTCCTCTAGATGTGAGATTGGCCGAGACACTCCGAATTTTTGCAAGTGGGAATCGTACCAGACGATGCCGCTCCTCAGCGGGTTTTCTCGGGTATATCCCGTTTCCTCACACTCGCATTCTGGCGCTGCTAAATTCTCACCTCATTTCATCATCATAAGCTCTCAATACCTCGTTGTTAAGAGCCTGCCCAAATCTCTGAACTTTCTTAACTCAACTTCAGATTTGAAAAAATTTTCCCCGTAGTATTGACATGCAATTAGGCAACAATCTGTATAGACCAAATAAATGTTGTCCGTACAGTGAGTAATCATTCCCTGGGCGCCCTGTCACGAGGCAACAGCGGTGGTTGGCCAAGCTGCGCACTTACCATGCCCTGCGTGGCTCCCTGGAAGGCGTCCTCGAGCGGGTTCCACTTGGTCTTCTCGTCGACGGAGACGGGCTCCGCCCACGGCTGCAACTCGCCTGACGCGAACAGCGCGTAGAACGTGACGCCGATGAAGTGCACTGTCGCCGCCATGATGAACACCGTCTTCCAGCTCTGCTGCGTCTGCGCATGCGCACACCCAACACTCGCCATTAACAGTACCTACCAATATCACTTATTTTTATTTGATACCTTAATTTATATTAAAGTTGTCTCATCATTGATATTTAGTCTGAACAAATTTTTTTATTTACGCTTCGTTTGTACCTACTCTTAAAGAGTGATTTTAAAATTTTATACGTTTATTTTGTAATGGCTTCTAGAGTTGGTTTAGTAAATTTCATTTATTTTCTAATTTTTTTTAAAATTTAAAATGTACGAGATGTCTAAATTGTTTACATTCTTAAAACGCGAATAACAAATAAACTATTAAACACGCTCTGGTGGGACGGCATGTATTTGATGCTACAAAAAATATGGGTGCGTGTGAATGTTAATAACAGTCGTCTGCAACGATGTAGAACAGAACGACAAACAGTAGCTACGGTTTATGTGCGAGTGGGTTCACAGGCGTTCACAATCGCATCTTTAATGGCGTCCAGTGTCCGTGGCTTTGTGGCGTACACAGTGTTCTTCAGAGTTCCCGACATATGAAAATATAACTGCGTGAAATCTGAAGATTTTGTTGGATGATCAACACTTCCACTTCCGCCTATCCCCCCTCCCAAAAAATATTTCATCCAGAAAGGACCGTACGTCCCAATGGTATTGCGGCGGTGCACCGTACTGCTGAAAAAAGCAATCGTCATCTGGCTAGAGTTGGTGAACAGCTGACATAATGTTTTCCTTTCACCTGTCATCATTCCGTCGAAGACGAATGGCTCCACAATTCCTCTGGCAGATATACCTCATCACACTGTTAATCCAGGAAGATAAGCTGCTTGCTCTACCAAATAGTAAGGATTTTCATCGGCCCAGTACACACAGTTGTGGAGGTTGAAAGTTCCATTCAATTTAAGGATTGCCTCATTGGATCAAACAATCACACCAGTAAACTGTTCATTGTCGTTGCATATGTTCACAACCAAGTCTCAAAATCCGATACGCCAACCTGGGTTGTCTTCATTCATAGCATGAAGAAACGTGTGACTGTATTGTCTCAACTGAACTTGCTTTAAAATGCGACGTATAGTTTCTCACACTCTACATGCCGTACGGACTTCGACTTCCCGGGGAAACATGTGAATGTGTGCAACACAGATCTCACACTTTCTTCGTCCGTTGTCGTTTACTTTCCACTGCACTCTTCTTTATTCACATCAGACACAGTTTCGTCTCTCTCAGATATTCACGTAATCGTGCCATTGTAACACGTGACCTTAGCGCAGTATCGAATTCTGCCCTTGAACGTCTCTACACCTCAGTCATGTTCTCTCATTACTTGAAAATCCACTTACGTTGTTCGACCTTAACGTTGTCACATCAGCCATTTATTATACAATTGTAATACTGCCGCTCGTGCCTGCAAATGGAACTCACAATAGCAGAATGGCTACAATCATTCGCACACACCCAACATTGTCCTTATAGCTTCAAATGCAATAGTCTCGTAAGACTGCCTTTAATTGTTTCTCTGTTACTAACGTACAAGAGTTTAAACACTATTAAGGACACTTGGTATTAATTGTAATTATCTGGGTGTGTCTCGGAAATCCCTCCCTTACTGATGACCTTCGATGTTACGCAACCTGAACCGAATGCTTTGGGGGTTCGACGGGTGGCACTGGAGAAGTGGTTTTCAATTTGTCTCTGCCAGTCCCTACGCAGCCATCATCCGAAGATACGTGACGTCATAGACAAGTGCAGGTGGTCACCACGTTCCTGACACCATAAGGATATTCCGTGGATATTTCTGGGAAAAACCTTTTAAGCTACATTTCGATAGATTGCTGCATCTGTACCATATTGATGTGGCACCCACTACATAAAAGAACTTTGGATATTCGAATAGGAAGCTCTTGGGATATGAGAACACCAATCTTACAATGTATACGAATAGAGGTCTATGGAATACCGAACGTACTGTAAATCAGTCCTGCAGTCGATGGTAGTAGTAGGAAAATATGCATTCACAGCCACCTGGTGTCCTGGCGTGGCGTCGCGAAACCATGGCGCCATCTTGGATGACGTCACGTCAACCTCCTGCTCTGTCAATCCTCGCAAGCAGCGGCCATGCTGGATTTCCCTTTTTTCCTTTTTAAATCCTGCTCTTGCATTTCACGTTATTGCATTCCGTTTGGTTTTTTTCCTCATATTTTTCCCGTTCTCACCCACATTATATCCCTCGGAGGGGTTTTCTCATAATCTTCCAAGTCTGCCTCCTATCTCTCGTCCGTGCTATACTTCAGGGGTTTTCTAATATACTTCCCGTTTTCTCTCTCGTCTACCATGTCCTATCCCTTGGGGGTTTTCTCAGAGCCCTCCTGGTCTCCTTCCTACCTCTCGACCTTTCTCTCTCTCTCTCATCTCCCACGTTCTATCCCTTGGGTTTTTCTCATAGTCCTCCCTGTCTCCTTCCTTTCTCTCGTCTCGTCCATTGTATCCCTTGGGAGGTTTGCTTATAGTCCTCCCGGTTTCCTTTATCCTCTCCCTCTAACCCTTCCAACCGTCTCTTGCTTTTCACGTCCTCCTACATCACCGTCGACGTCGTCTGCTGAAGGCAGCAATTTTTAATTTACGTCGCTCGTGTCGACAGCTGTAGTTGGCCATCTTTAATTCCCGCACTTGCCACCAGAGTTTGAAGTTCTACAGGTTGCGGCCAGGAGCACTGGTATTGGCGTGGCCATTTTTGAGTGTGTTGGTTCACCCGTCGCCCGCAGGGGCACGCTAGCATCGGGAAGCAGAGTTCAAGTGGTGGGCGACACGATCTCTGGCAATTTTTTTAAGTTGTTTGGTAACTCAAAAAATGCAGGAGGTGGGAGGGATCGTTCTGTCCACACTTGGGTCGCCAGTCCGAAGTCTAGACCACACAACAGCCATTGCATAGGAGGTGTTAGGATACGAAATAGTGTAAATACGTACATCGAGATACACACACATACGCCAGGCAATAAACTTGTAATCGCTGTAAAATCGACATTGCACGGTTTTCTCACAATTATTCTGGATTCGCCTATGAAAATGATGCCAATCGTGAATATGCTAATATCTGACATGTCAATCACTGCCACCTGGCTGCTGAATGGGGATGAGGGGACGTGCTGGCGAGGTTTTCTCATATTCCTACTGGATTCGCCTATTACCATTGCACTGTTAGGAGAGGAAACAATGTAAATACTCGCATCGGCTTATGCACTCACCAGACAATAAACTTGCCGTCGCAATAAAAGAGGTTGCATGATGTCGAATGTACACATAGGAAAAGACTGCATGCACCACACGAATGCTCACACACTTTATATGTGTAAAAGTTATACTTAATTCCCGCGCCTGCCACCTGGCTGCTGGCTGCGGACGTGCGGACAGGCTGGCATACTCGCGGGTTTTCTAATATTCCTTCTAGTCTCCTTCCCCTGGTATACTAGCAGGAACGAGTGTCATGCTCTGTCATTCCACCTTGGTTTTCTCATCTTCCTTCTGTTCTCCTTTCACCTGACATCCTAGCAGGGACGAGTCTCATGCTATGCCATTCCACTGCTGCTTTCTCATATCCATTCTGGTCTCCTTTAACCTGACGTTCTGGCAGGGACGAGTCTCATGCTCTGTCATACCACCTGCATGCCCACGCATGCTGACCTAGAGTTGTACCGCGCACACGCGTCAAGTATGCCTTAATTAAGCCTATGTATAAGCAAATTATAATACCTTGGTGGCTTCGTCTTCGATGAAGCTGAAGATGGGGGCATGCCCGCGTCTTCAGTCGCCAGGATCTAATGGTTTTTTTGTTCCCATTTTAAAGGTTTCTAAAAATAATTGCTGTTATTTTTTTCTTTAAGCATTATATTTTGTTCGAGATGGTGGTCAAAGTTTAAGTTCNTTTCTAAAAATAATTGCTGTTATTTTTTTCTTTAAGCATTATATTTTGTTCGAGATGGTGGTCAAAGTTTAAGTTCAAAGTCGCATGACGTCATCCAAATAAGGTTAAGGTCAAGGTCTCATGATGTCATCCAAGGTCAAGGTCAAGTTTACGGTTGCTTGTTGTCATGGTTTCTGCTGTTTTGAGTGAAGAAAATTTATTTTCTCGGTGTTCCCATGTTGTTCTATAAACAAAACGTATGTTTTTTTCTCTTCTTCTCTAGCGTAAATGTCNTTATTTTCTCGGTGTTCCCATGTTGTTCTATAAACAAAACGTATGTTTTTTTCTCTTCTTCTCTAGCGTAAATGTCATCCGAAATAATGTTAAAAGGTCAAAGTCCTAAGATATCATAGTTCATGCTATTGCGAGCAGGGGCAAATGGGTTTCCTCAAAGCGTTCACATGTGTTTTCTTCATCCTTAAAAATACCGGCAGGGTGCGCTATCTGCATATATATAAATAAATATATTAATGTATCAAATATTAGTTATTTTTGAACCAGCAAATATGTAACATCTTGGCAGGAGTCAGTCTGCAGGAGTCAGTCGGCAGAAGTCAGTTTTCTGCTTTAAGTGTGGCCATGATATCAAGTTGAGCGAAGACTTTGTCTAGAAGAAACTCTTGAAGATATAACTGCATGGTAATACGATCAAGGAACTAGATAAAATTTCAGAATTATTGGAGGCATAAAAATGTTTAAATCTCACTGACGAAATGTGTTAGTAAAGCAACATATATGCTAAATAGATACACATGTTGTCACTGTGGAAAGGACTTCGGTTTTTTTCATGAAGATGATGCAAGCCAATGATTTTACGAAATGTACCTTCCCCCACTGCTGGAAAATTACACGTAAAACAGTGTTGCTACTGTGGAAAGATATTCAGCAAAAGCTGCCATGATCGGCGACATGAGAGAACCGCCTGTTTGAAGAGTCCTTTTCGCGCAATGAACCATTACGACAATGGGCACATGCAGTTTATGCAAGGAGATACATTGAACAAACACTTCAAGAACTGCAAGGATTCGTATTTTGATGGCCAGAAAGTGATGTCGTGAATATCCCCTGTTGTATCGGTGGGTACTGATTCCACAGTCGATTATGATGGTACACTTAATGATAATGACGGAATGACAGACCTACGAGGATTGGTAGAGTCACTATGTGTGGAATGCACACTTGCAAGACGTTCGTGTGAAAACGATGGACTTCAGATTAAACCATTGTCGGCTCTAAAAGCCGATTATGACTGTGCGACCTCTACAAATTAAAGTAAAATTGATATTGAGAATGAAACAGGAGGTGAAGACGATTATGAAGACAGAATTGATGAAAATGACTATGAAGAAAGTGTTGATGAAGTATCTGATGAGAGGAATGATTATTTTCTCGATGTTCCCACATATTTCTCAAGCTAGTTTCCTTCCACAAGTGGTGTGAAGCAGCCAGACGGCACCAATAACGCTCGTTATATAATTAACAAAGAACATAACTCATGATGCTACTCCCCATCTGTGGTGTACAGAATGGTTCGTAGGGACTATGGTTAATGTTTATGGCACAAACTACAGGGTGCCTTGAAGTTGAGGGTATTTCACACAATGACTTGGTCACGACTTCTTAGTTTTGAACAGGTTTATTTAACGAGAATTTACTAATACATTCCCGGCACTGTTGGGGGACTTTATAAATACTTACTGCCGAGGATTAACTCATACATTAACGTCCTGCGAGTTCAAGGCCTGAAGGGCTGGTTACACTGTAATGGATATGTTTCCGATGCTGTAGGGGCATTAGGTGTCAGGACAGTTCCCTGAGTGACGACGGAGTTACTTATCTGCACATGTTGCATGGTAGTTGTTCCGGCNGGACTTTATAAATACTTACTGCCGAGGATTAACTCATACATTAACGTCCTGCGAGTTCAAGGCCTGAAGGGCTGGTTACACTGTAATGGATATGTTTCCGATGCTGTAGGGGCATTAGGTGTCAGGACAGTTCCCTGAGTGACGACGGAGTTACTTATCTGCACATGTTGCATGGTAGTTGTTCCGGCAGTTGAGGTCTGGTGAGTTGGATGGTCGGGATACGTTCCGGCAGTTGATGAGTTCTGGTGAGCTGGATGGCCCTGTTAAAGAACCTCTGTGGTTGGCTTGTTANGGGCATTAGGTGTCAGGACAGCTCCCTGAGTGACGACGGAGTTACTTATCTGCACATGTTGCATGGTAGTTGTTCCAGCAGTTGAGGTCTGGGGAGCTGGATGGTCAGGATACGTTCCGGCAGTTGATGAGTTCTGGTGAGCTGGATGGCCCTGTTAAAGAACCTCTGTGGTTGGCTTGTTANGGGATACGTTCCGGCAGTTGATGAGTTCTGGTGAGCTGGATGGCCCTGTTAAAGAACCTCTGTGGTTGGCTTGTTACACGCAGCTTGCTTCCTCTCGGCGTGGCGCTTCTCGGTGAAGCTCACCACTCGCTCCCATTCTCGGCGTAGGGAACTAACTGACTGCTTACTACCCTACCATGACCCAGTGAGAGACCCTGTGTGGTTACCCACCCATCCTTCGTGGCTAGGGCTGCACTGGACAATCCCACTATCTCGACATGGCACTTCCATTGAAGTTCACCACTAGACTCCGCCTTCTCGGTGTGTGTTAACTAACTGACTGATATGGTAACTGATAACTTACTGATGCGGTAATTGACTGGCTGACTCGCGTCCCGGCGTGGTGATACTACTCGTCCGACATGACTCTAGTAACTGTCTCTGATTCTGCCCTGTGTCTCGCGTCCCGATTTGGCTGACCCCTTAATGATGCGACTGACTACCTGCACATCCTGGGGTGGCGGTACCGAACTCGACGCCACATGCTGTTCGTTGCTTCGACTGACGGACGAAGCCGGGTTCTGATATCCCGGCCTGACTCTCTCGGCGCGACTGACCTCTCAGTGCGGTACTGACGAACTCTGTGGTGATCACGACTGACGCCTCTGTCCGGTAATAATGAGCTGCTTTCTCTGTGCGGTGATAATCAACTGTTCGCCACCCTCCCCGCAAAAAAGCTTATATCCTTTCTCGTCTCCCTACCTTAGTTCCTACACATGTCCCCTTGTTGGGGGGAGGGGAGTAGAAGGAAGGTGCAGTATAATGAGGCTTCTAACTTGT
>NQII01000406.1:345974-389048 GCA_002778355.1 Clitarchus hookeri | reverse complement strand
GGGGGGGGGGAGTTGTCCTGCACCCTCAAGCTTACACTCTCAGCTTATTCTTCCGAGGTGCGTGTCCACTTTGTTCCGTGGTTAGCTAAGGGGGAGGGGGGTTTGCGCTTCACCACTTTCAGCTTGTCAGCTGTTTCTCGGTGCATGTTTTCTGACTTTACGTGGAATATTACTGACTATCTCGTCATTTCTTGGTTGTTTACAAATTTCACGGGGCTTGCTGGGAGGAGGTTGGTGGGAGGACTGTGCGGCAGCTCCCCGTGTAATGGCCTGCATGCGCTTCTACCTTGGCTTGACCTTGGGATGTGTGAACAGGCTGAATGTGTCTTCTGAAGCCCCTATACTGGTTTAATCTGGTGGGGAGGAAGGGGGATTGGTGACAGCGCCGCTCTCTTAATACTCCTAATTATGTCATGCGTCAACTCCCCTCTCGTCTTTTCGGCGCTGACACGCTCCATGCCAAAATATCGGTTTCGGTATTCGGTTACATCTCTGTAGAGCTACTTATTCTGTGTTCCCGCTGCCTCGCCTCTGACGCGGGTCTATCTCAACGTGTTTCTTGCATGGCTTGTCCCATGTACTGGGACAGCTGACTGGGACCTCCCTCCCATCGCTTCTTTCTCCCTTCGCTGTCTTCGCTTCCCCTAATCTGGCCGTTACTCAAGGACCTGCGTCTCCATGGTTAACAGGCGCGCCTCTGCCTGTAAAAATGGCCTAACACTCAGACTTCTGAGGGTTACAAAACACAAAGCTTTTATTTAAAAAAAAGCTGACTGGCTATTACCTGGGTTCTATTTCTGCTGTTACGGCATATTACTGCACAATTTTAAATCCTGGCTACCCGTTTGAACTCGCAAAAATACAATACATAGAGCGATACACTTCTCGGACATTCTTACCTTACAAAGCTTCTTACATGGTTACACACCTTTGCACAGGGTTACAATTATACAAATGACCTACAGTGATCTATCCAGATCACTACACTTCTACCTTAGTCGTTCTTCTGTGCTTCGGTCTCCTGGTAAGGCAGATACATTCTTGATATATGCAAACAAACAGGTGGCTTACGGCCGGTATATATTGCATAGCTGGCAATCTTTTCGTTTTGGTGAGAGGTATTTATTTATTTTTACGGAAGGGACGACTTCACAGGTCGTCAAAGGAAAACAACTCTTAACTACTAGGCTGGTAACTCAGTTCAAGAGTTCAAACTAATGTCTGGCACTCCTGCTGCTTTTTAACAAATGGTCTGCCGATAACACACAAAGTACTGCTCACAGACCGTGGCAGAACCAAAAATAAGACCCTTATCTGTCTCTCAGCTGTTGCCCGCGGTTGGGGCAAATGTAAACATACAACTCTCTTGGTAAAAAAAAACTTAGGAACACATTCTTTTCTGGTGCCCGGCTGATGGCATATAATGGGTACCTTGGAAATTAAATTAAATTACTCTCAGTCACACTTAAGTGTGGCGTCTACACGTCTTTCGGCCGAAGGCCCCAATTCCACAGGTCAAATTGTAAACAGTTCTTGTCGCACTTATATTGCGGTGCACTTAATTTGGCTGGCAGGTCGGGTAACCTGCCCTAGTTTTCACAGCGGGTGACATGGGTACACTTACCCACAGAGTCCGTTCCTTATTGCTGCGGGTGGTTTCTTCTTGCGCCTCGAACTGGGAACCTTGGTTAGCCTGGGCAACTGGGGTGAGGGTGGAAATGATGCATTTCCTTCCTCTCGTACTGTTGACACTCTGGACTGCGGCGTTGCATTGCGGGCTNGGGTGAGGGTGGAAATGATGCATTTCCTTCCTCTCGTACTGTTGACACTCTGGACTGCGGCGTTGCATTGCGGGCTCGTTCTTGGTCGGTGAACCTTTCTTCATCTCTTCGCTTCTCGCCTACTGTCTATTCTTCGTCCGCTTTCTTCTCGCATGCGCTTGTTTGTTCACTTTTCACTTCCATCTTCGCTCTCGCCCGTTCTTTTTCCCACTAATCTTCCTGTGCGCGTATACTTTTCTGGGCCAGTATTTCTTATCGCGCANCGTATACTTTTCTGGGCCAGTATTTCTTATCGCGCAGCGGCACTGTGGCTCGGGTGTATTATCGTCGGCTCTCCACACTTCGTATCGGCTGGCACAGTGGCGACGTTATCTCTCCACCCTGCGTGTATTAATGGAGATAATGCGTAGGGCTGGGCAGCCTTGATGCCTTTATTGCTTTTGTCCCCTATCTCTCCCCTTTACCTTGGGTCACCGCCCCGTGACCTAGTGACCCACTGTGGTTCATTCTTTTCATATTATTCATGTTTCCCGTTTTTAAGAATTTGTGGCCCGATAAGCGTGTCTCACCAGCGCTCCTTTTATCCTGTCTGGCTGCGCGGTTATGCACCCGTTCGCCTGCCTACTTCTCCCGTCATTCATATTGGCCCTCCTTCAGGGGAATCATGACCTAATTTCGTATAGGTCGGTGCATTTTTTTTTCATCCCTGTCCACCTACATATCCCACGCCATTTCCCACTGTCCAGTGGAAATGACCCCTCTCGTGTTTTCCCCACATGTCCGCTCCTCGCTACTCTCGTCGCTAATTTCTCCCTCACTTCGTATTCGCCCTTTGATCTCTAGTTCGCACTCGCTCGCTCTTCGTCCCTCATCGTTTCTCGTAATTCTCGCCACTTTCATTATCACCCATCACCCAATGGGCTGTTGTGGTATACTTCTTCGCTGACCGCTCCTCGCTAAACGACCTTCGTTCTCCCGCCTCGCTATCTCACACGAACTCGCTCCTACACTCGTCCTCGACAATTCCTAGTTTGTCGTCCTCGGAATTTGGACTCATAGAACGTTAATTAATGATGTCGAGGGTGCCATAGGGTTTTAAGCTCCCTAAAGCCTTTGGTTCAGTCTGATTAGTTCGGTATTTCGGAATGGTTCAGCATGAATAGTTTGGTAATCTGGTATGGGCGAGACCACTTTTCTCGGGTATAGTCTGGTTCTTGATTCGGTCTCTACAGACTTATCTACGCCCCATGTTGGGAGCCATTTTTAACTCATGATGCTACTCCCCATCTGTGGTGTACAGAATGGTTCGAAGGGTCTATGGTTAGTGTTTATGGCACAGACTATAGGGTGCCTTGAGGTTGAGGGTATTTCACACAGTGACTTCGTCACAACTTCTTAGTTTTGGAAAGGTTTATTTAACGGGAATTTACTCATACATTGCCGGCACTGTTGCGGGACTTTATACATACTTATTGCCGAGGATTTACTCATGCATTAACATCCTGCGAGTTCAAGGCCTGAAGGGCTGGTTACACTGTTCTGGCTATGTTTCCGATGCTGTAGGGGCATTAGGTGTCAGAACAGCTCCCTGACTGACGATGGAGTTACTTATCTGCACATGTTGCATGGTAGTTGTTCCAGCAGTTGAGGTGTGGTGAGTTGGATGGTCGGGATACGTTCCGGCAGTTGATGAGGTCTGGTGAGCTGGATGGCCCTGTTAAAGAACCTCTATGGTTGGCTTGTTACACACATCTAGCTTCCTCTTGGCATGGCACTTCTCAGTGACGCTCACCACTCGCTCCCATTCTCGGCGTAGGGTACTAACTGACTGCTTACTACCCTACCATGTCCCGGCGNCACTGTGGTTCATTCTTTTCATATTATTCATGTTTCCCGTTTTTAAGAATTTGTGGCCCGATAAGCGTGTCTCACCGGCGCTCCTTTTATCCTGTCTGGCTGCGCGGTTATGCACCCGTTCGCCTGCCTACTTCTCCCGTCATTCATATTGGCCCTCCTTCAGGGGAATCATGACCTAATTTCGTATAGGTCGGTGCATTTTTTTTCCATCCCTGTCCACCTACCTATCCCACGCCATTTCCCACTGTCCAGTGGAAATGACCCCTCTCGTGTTTTCCCCACATGTCCGCTCCTCGCTACTCTCGTCGCTAATTTCTCCCTCACTTCGTATTCGCCCTTTGATCTTTAGTTCGCACTCGCTCGCTCTTCGTCCCTCATCGTTTCTCGTAATTCTCGCCACTTTCATTATAACCCATCACCCAATGGGCTGTTGTGGTATACTTCTTCGCTGACCGCTCCTCGCTAAATGCCCTTCGTTCTCCCGCCTCGCTCTCTCACACGAACTCGCTCCTACACTCGTCCTCGACAATTCCTAGTTTGTCGTCCTCGGAATTTGGACTCATAGCACGTTAATTAATGATGTCGAGGGTGCCATAGGGTTTTAAGCTCCCTAAAGCCTTTGGTTCAGTCTGATTAGTTCGGTATTTCGGAATGGTTCAGCCTGAATAGTTCGGTAATCTGGTATGGGCGAGACCACTTTTCTCGGGTATAGTCTGGTTCTTGATTCGGTCTCTACAGACTTATCTACGCCCCATGTTGGGAGCTATTTTTAACTCATGATGCTACTCCCCATCTGTGGTGTACAGAATGGTTCGAAGGGTCTATGGTTAGTGTTTATGGCACAAACTACAGGGTGCCTTGAGGTTGAGGATATTTCACACAGTGACTTCGTCACAACTTCTTAGTTTTGAAAAGGTTTATTTAACGGGAATTTACTCATACATTCCCGGCACTGTTGCGGGACTTTATACATACTTATTGCCGAGGATTTACTCATGCATTAACATCCTGCGAGTTCAAGGCCTGAAGGGCTGGTTACACTGTTCTGGCTATGTTTCCGATGCTGTAGGGGCATTAGGTGTCAGAACAGCTCCCTGAGTGACGATGGAGTTACTTATCTGCACATGTTGCATGGTAGTTGTTCCAGCAGTTGAGGTCTGGTGAGTTGGATGGTCGGGATACGTTCCAGCAGTTGATGAGGTCTGGTGAGCTGGATGACCCTGTTAAAGAACCTCTATAGTTGGCTTGTTACACACATCTAGCTTCCTCTTGGCATGGCACTTCTCTGTGACGCTCACCACTCGCTCCCATTCTCGGCGTAGGGTACTAACTGACTGCTTACTACCCTACCATGTCCCGGCGAGGTACCCTGTGTGGGCCCCCACCCGTCCTTCGTGGCTAGGGCTGCACTGGACAATCCCAAAATCTCGACATGGCACTTCTGTAGAAGTTCACCACACGACTCCGCCTTCTTGGTGCGTGTTAACTAACTGACTGATATTGTAACTGATAACTTACTGATGTGGTAATTGATTGGCTAACTCGCGTCCCGGTGTGGTGATACTACTCGTCCGACATGACTCTGGTAATTGTCTCTGATTCTGCCCTGTGTCTCGCGTCCCGATTTGACTGACCCCTTAATGATGCGACTGACTACCTGCACATCCTGGGGTGGCGGTACCGAACTCGACGCCACATGCGGCTCGTTGCTTCGACTGGCGGACGTGGCCGGGTTCCGATATCCTGGCCTGACTCTCTCGGCGCGACTAACCTCTCTGTACGGTACTGACGAACTCTGTGGTGATCACGACTGGCGCCTCTGTCCGGTAATAATGAGCTGCTTTCTCTGTGCGGTGATAATCAATTGTTTGCCACCCTCCCCGCAAAAAGGCTTATATCCTTTCTCGTCTCCCTCGCTAAGTTCGTACACATGCCCCTTGTTTGAGGGAGGGGTGTGGGATGATGCTGCAGTATAACGATGGTTCTAACTCATGCCATGTATTGTGAAGGTTTGAAGGGTAGGGGGGCGGAGTTGACTTGCATCCTGAAGCTTACACTGTCAGCTTATTCTTCTGTGGTGCGTGTCCACATCGTCCTGTGGTTAACTAAGGGGGGTAGGGATGCTCGGCACCACTTTCAGATTGTCAGCTGTTTCTCTGTGCGTGTTTTCTGATTTCAGGTGGAATATTGCTGACTATCTCGTCATTTCTCGGCGTTTACAAATTTCATGACGCTTGCAAGGGGGGAGGGGAGGTGGGTGGGAGGACTGCGCGGCAGCCACCCCGTGTAATGGCCTGCATGCGCTTCTACCTTGGCTTGATCTCCGGATGCGTGAACGGGCAACACGTGCCTTCCGAAGCCCCTACACTGGTGTAATCTGGAGGAGGGGATTAGTTACAGCGCCATTCTCTTAATAGTCCTAATTACGCCACGCGTCAACCCGAAAGAACTTGTTGATAGTCTCAGATATTTGATTAAACTGCATAAACGCGGGGATCTCTCATGCATTGTTGAGATATCTTCAATCATCTATGAACTGAAGAATCGGTGTTATATTAAATGAGACTGTTGGCTACTATTCATGCTCTGCAAACATCTGAAAAATGTAACGATTGAATGTTCAAAACAATTTGAAAGATATAATGTATATAGTAAGTAAATAAATGACATTTATGTATAATGTAATTTTCGTTTAATTCCTTCTCTTATTCTTCTCTGAAAGACTTATTAATTCAGTGGTGGAAAAAATAAATTTAGAGCCCGTTTGAGATGAAATTTATGTTAGTGCATGTGGTAGCAGGGCTATAGTTCAATTTGAAGTATTATGTCATACTCGGGTCGTTTAAAATTAATGATTTCTATATGACCTACGAATGAAATGAGGGGAATATCTTTGAGGATTGTTTCGCAACTAGTTAGTTTGCTTGGTCAGTTTGTCTTGTATATTGGTTTGGTAAGTTAGTATGACCCTTTGGTTTGGTCAGCTCTGGTATAAATGTTTTGCGATGATTCTGCGAGATTCTTAATAGAGACTTTGTTTCGAGATTGTCCAGCATAGTTTGTATAGGTGGGTNATTTTGCGATGATTCTGCGAGATTCTTAATAGAGACTTTGTTTCGAGATTGTCCAGCATAGTTTGTATAGGTGGGTGGTATAGAAGGTAGTTCTTGTCGGTTGTTTTAGTCAGTTTTGAAGGACTGGTCTCGTCAGGGGTTAGTCTTGTTCTCAGTCAATCTCGCCAGGAACCAGTCTTGGGTGGAGTTAGTATTAGGTGGAGTCAGTCGTTGGTTAGTATGGTTAGTCGGTATGGGTACTTGTTGTGACCAGCTAGTAAAAGTCAATTGTATGGAATATGATTTTTCTCGATTTTTCCAGTTCTATGTAATTGGAGTCAAGTTCAAGGTAGACAACGACCATCATGGTGGCTAAATCGACAGCTCCTCTGGCGGCGAAATCGATAATTAATACACTAGTGTCACCTAGGTTATGAAAAAGTTAAACAAATGTCAAACGAAAAAGTTAATATGGTGCATTCGACAGAATGAGCAAATGTGCGGTGGTGAATGCCTGTCGACTAATTAACCAATTAGAAACATTCGTGGTGGGTTAAACGAGCGTGAGTAATCCACCAATAAAAACACTTTAGGGCGGTGAAGCGAGCACAAGTAATCAACCAATGAGAAACATTGGTGCAGGGATTGAATGGGAACCAATTAATTTACCAATAAGAAAATTTGTTAATAATAATATTTTTATAATTTTTTGTAATTTTTAGGAATTTTTTTTAGAAATTTCAAGAATTTTTAGGGTTATTTTTGGGTCAAGGGTCTTGGGTCAATGGTCTTGGTTCAAGGGTCAGTGGTCTTGGTTCAAGGGTCAATGGTCTTGGATCAAGAGTTATAAGTCAAGGGTCTTGATTCAAGAGTGTCCAGTCTTGGGTCACGTGTCTTAAGTCTTAGGTTATGAATTTTGAGTCTTGAGTAATGAGCCTTGCATCTTGGGTCTTGAGTCTTGAGTCTTGAATCTTAAGTATTGGGTTTTGGGCCTTGGTGTTTTGGTCTTGAGGCTTGAGTCTTGAGTATTGTGTTTCGAGTCGTGAGTCTTGAGACTTAGGATTTGAGTATTGAGTCTTTGACATTTGATCTTGGGTCTTGAGTCTTAAGTATTGTGTCTTGAGTCTCGGGTCTTGGGTCTTGGGTTTTGGGTCTTGNACATTTGATCTTGGGTCTTGAGTCTTAAGTATTGTGTCTTGAGTCTCGGGTCTTGGGTCTTGGGTTTTGGGTCTTGGGTTTTGGGTCTAGGGTTTTGGGTCTAGGGTTTTGGTCTAGGGTTTTGGGTTTTGGGTTTTGGGTCTTGGGTCTTGGGTCTTGAGGCTTACGTCTGGAGTCTTGAGTCGAGCATTATGAGTTTTGGGTCAAGAGTCAAGGGTTTGTTGGGAATTTGTTAGATTTTTTTGGGATTTATTAGAATTTTTGGTTTCGAGGTCATCCAAGGTAAAGGTCAAAGGTGAAGGTCGAGTTCACCTTCATCCAAATATGGCTTACGAGATAGACACTGACTGANAAGGTCAAAGGTGAAGGTCGAGTTCACCTTCATCCAAATATGGCTTACGAGATAGACACTGACTGACCTGGCGAGGGCCGGTTGTGTCGGGAGCTCAGTCGTTCCACCACCCTCGAACCCCGGACTTTTTACACGTACATCATCAACATGTTTTTAAAATAATTTTTTTTATTAATTTAATTTTTTAAAATTATTAATTCTTTTTTTGGCATTTTATAATTTTTTTGCAATTTTTTGGATTTTTGTGTTTAAGGTTATCCAAGGTCACGGGTACATGGTCAAGGTCACTGGTTAAGGTCAAAAGTCATATAAATGCAATATGGTGGAAAAAGTGGCCACCAACTGACCGGAATGACAGAGCATGAACGGCGCCTGGCGCCTGTGCCCTGTGCCCTCTGTGTCCATTTAAAATAAATTATCCCCGATTTATATATTTTCTACTACTCCTAAAGTGGCAAAAATATTAAGCATAAAGAGAAGGCCCAAAATATGTATAAGACTTTCTGTGCTTGTGGAGATATGCTTTAGAGTTTCACAAGGCTTTTGTTACAACCATCTTGCAACGTACACCTCTCTTCCTCGTCTTACATGGTAGACACGTGGGAAGACCTTCTGTTGGAGGTGGATTTAACTGACCAGCAGTCCCTTTACAGGAGAACGAAAGAGCAGGCGGAGGAGACATCATCGGACCAAAAACGGGTCCCACAACCATAGAGGCACTTTCTCTAGTGAGGGAATTTGACCCAGGCGTTAATGAAAGAGAGAGTTACAGCCCCAGATATTATTAGAAAACGTTTGAATTGAGTATAATTTCATCCCTATTACTGCATTTGTGTTAGATGTAATCTTGTTTTTTTATCATTTTTGAATTCCATATTTTGAAATATTAACTAACTAAGTTTCTTGATAATAAATATATCACTGGTTAACAATGCTGAATTTTACCGTGAAGATTGAGACCCAATTTCTAAAGGCCACAGTAATTACTTTGCAAAAGAATGAAGAAAGTCGTTTCATGTCTTACTGTATACGTAAGAGTGTCANTAGATGTAATCTTGTTTTTTTATCATTTTTGAATTCCATATTTTGAAATATTAACTAACTAAGTTTCTTGATAATATATATATCACTGGTTAACAATGCTGAATTTTACCGTGAAGATTGAGACCCAATTTTTAAAGGCCACAGTAATTACTTTGCAAAAGAATGAAGAAAGTCGTTTCATGTCTTACTGTATACGTAAGAGTGTCATGTTAAATTAATGGCAGCGGAATTGTGGTTCCCTTATCTGGTGTGGTGGGTAACGTTATTTTTCCCTCTTACCTGTGGGATCTGAGTTCGATTCTCAGCACGAGCGGCAGGAGCAACGGTGTTTCAGGAAAAGGTTGTCTCTCTTTATATTTTTTAAAACGCTTTGTCGCAGTTTCATGATCGCTGATGGGTTTGCCTGAAAAGCCTTTTCTGTTCGCATACGTATCACGAAATTTTATTACTTGTCTGTTCAAACAAGGGAGCCAATTCGCACATGGAGAAGGCAATGAAAAAGGAAAAGGCTTCAAGCGTCACTATAAGGATTGCACGATTGTTATTTACTAAAATGCCTTAACTTTAAGTTTTAAATGTGCGTCCAAGGTAAGCATGGGAACTAAATTCGTCTTAGGGCTAAGACACGTACGCTTAAGGGAGGAATGCATCGTGACAGTGAAGGATTGGGAAGCCGTGACCGCAACTGGGGTCATGACTACCTCCCTGAGTGTGCCTATAGTTAAACTATAACTAAGAAGAGAAATGTACNTAAAACGCTTTGTCGCAGTTTCATGATCGCTGATGGGTTTGCCTGAAAAGCCTTTTCTGTTCGCATACGTATCACGGAATTTTATTACTTGTCTGTTCAAACAAGGGAACCAATTCGCACATGGAGAAGGCAATGAAAAAGGAAAAGGCTTCAAGCGTCACTATAAGGATTGCACGATTGTTATTTACTAAAATGCCTTAACTTTAAGTTTTAAATGTGCGTCCAAGGTAAGCATGGGAACTAAATTCGTCTTAGGGCTAAGACACGTACGCATATGGGAAAGGAATTCATTAAAGGAGGAATGCATCGTGACAGTGAAGGATTGGGAAGCAGTGACCGCAACTGGGGTCATGACTACCTCCCTGAGTGTGCCTATAGTTAAACTATAACTAAGAAGAGAAATGTACNAGTGACCGCAACTGGGGTCATGACTACCTCCCTGAGTGTGCCTATAGTTAAACTATAACTAAGAAGAGAAATGTACAACCGGCATAGGTACCTTAAAAACCCCCTCGACAGGAAAGAATTTATAATTTTCTAATATGCATTAATAGAAAATGCTACAAGAGACAGATAGGTAGGAGAAAACCAGCCGACCAGCGGTATCGTCCAGCACGATCCCCACATGCGAAAATCCGAGAACGACCACGCCGGAAATCGAATCCGGTTTGCCTAGGTAGGTGACGGGAAGTCTGACTACTACACCACCGCGGCCCCCTTAGATTTTGTTTTGCGCTGGTTCAACTAGCGTGATGCTTGCACATCACTCTAGTGAGGGGAGTGGAGCAACTAAACTCTGCATTACACAGCAGGTTATTTCACTTAAAAATTACTAACTGCCTTTGTTACGAATACATAGACGGTTATTCCATCTTGACGTAGATCTTCCCTGTCGTCTGTTTCGTTCTAGCAGACGTCCGTGGAGGAAGTGGCACCGCGGGCCCAACTAACCGTTAAAGCGTGAGAGAATGTAATAACAGAGGGACGGCGACGGAAGCGAGAACAAACAAAGGAGAAGCGAAGGGAAGTTTGGGTGGCCGCTACGCCACGACAGTCAAAAGAAAAGAAATATCTTTCAAATCTAGTTTATTCGATTTGCGCACTGTCGTTCCAGCAACGAAATACATACAGAACTGGGAATTTTTATACGAAGTGATATTAATGGACCTCTTTATTTGTCATACGAATCTCATTGTAAACAGTTGTGTCTATTATAATTCTAAAATTCTATGGGATATTTTTACGTTAATATTTTCATAAAGTCGATATTTGGTTTCCCATTCATAAATGTGGTTACTGAAACATATGTAGTCAATGAAAATTGTCAAAGTCAGCGAAAATCGCTATAAGAAGGCCTCTTTTCTGAANGGTTACTGAAACATATGTAGTCAATGAAAATTGTCAAAGTCAGCGAAAATCGCTATAAGAAGGCCTCTTTTCTGAAAATATTGTTCTATTGAAACCCTATAGTTACCGCTTAAAATTATGAGGAAACAGAACATACGCGAAGCTTGTTTATGCTGTTTCCTATCGCCGTCGCAGTGCTTCCTTATGAGCATATGTGACCTTGAAGCATCTAATATTGTTCACTAGGGATCCTCCTTAAGCGGAATGACTTCCAGGCAAGATATGTTTTAAAACACTGCAGCGTTCCCAGAGCTTCGCAGAGGCAATGGACAACCGAATATGCTTACATGATACCAACATCCACGCCACCGGATCGTTTCTGTACTGTGCTCATACTAACTCGCACTGTTGCGCGTCAGTGGATAAGGAGAAGGGATAGTGAAGGTGTAGTGGGATTATGAGAACTTTGGCACATCGGGACCTGGGGCAGGAGCGTCGGATCAGTTCGTGCTCTGTCATTCCGGTCGGCCGGCGGCCATCTTGTATACATGTGACCTTGACACTGATACTGACCATATTACCCCTACTGCACTTTCTAGCTCAATTTTTACTTAAAACAAACTCTTGCATTCCATTTTATACACAACTGAAATAATAAGTTTTTCAGAAAAGCAGGAGGGTTAGGTTTAAGATATTAAAAGTGCACAACTAAGAGAACATAAATAAATTTAGTATCCTAATTTTTTCATGCATTCAATCTTTGCATTTCTCGGATTTTAGCAGATGATGGATAGTTCACAATGGTTTCATTCGATGTAGACCCTTTCCTTAAGTTCTCCTATGATTGAAGATATATCCTTACTGTGCAAGGCAATCAAATGTCTCAGTCTATCAACAAGTTCATAGGGGTCTTCAGAAAATATGTAGACTGTGTTCTTGTAGTCTTATGCATTCTTCGCATCATTTTCTTCAGCAAAGCCGGTGAGGAGATGTGTGAGGTCGTCGAAAATATCGCTGCTGTTTTCACCATCAAAACTGTCTTCATTATCGTATCCATGGCCCTTTTGTTTTTCGTAACTCTTCGAGCCGGAACGCAATCTCATATACGCTGAAGAAACTTGGACAATATCACTCAGATATGAATCACTATAACCTGTTTTATTTACAGAATATTATCATAAACACACAGCGAGCGGAGTCGCTTCGATTGTGATTAGCAGGGGCATTGACGGGGAGCATCTCGTAAAAAAATGGCCTCCCGTGAACCTTGATATGTATCAACTCGGGGTTGAAAAGCTACTGCCATCGATACCAAGCACTATGGAAAAACATCACTTTGAATATTAATGAAAAATCTATTATCAAAACTTACTGCTGCATATAACAGAGACCATGATCAGATCATGAATATATGATTGTAAATATGCATCAAATCGGTTTTTGAACAATGGAAATTACGTTCAGGCACATCCTCATGTTTGTTAATAACGCATTGGGCTCCTTGCGCACTACGATGAAAACAAACACATGCTTATACGAGTAAAACCTCTCATCATCGCACCTCAGTCCTTCACTATAGATCAATTAATTCTTTATTCCATTAAAATAACGGCAGCAATAAATGCCAGCGCTATTCCCGATGCATAAATATTTGCAAACTATTCTGTAAACACTGCGATAATCACCATCCCAGAGAACCACGAAACGTGGCGGTGGAGATCAGGCATCCTTTCTATAATGATTATTTCGCACCGACACAGGACAGGACACGCTCAAAACTTCACACCATGCTCTCGACAGCAGTTGCACAGCTACCAGAGCGCATGTCTCCCATCAAGGCTAGCTATGTTCGATTCCCGGCGATGGTCGCACCTGTATTTTTGCGCACGTGGGAATAGTGATTGATGCCGTTGCCAACAATATCACCCATGATGGACTTNTATTTCGCACCGACACAGGACAGGACACGCTCAAAACTTCACACCATGCTCTCGACAGCAGTTGCACAGCTACCAGGGGGCATGTCTCCCATCAAGGCTAGCTATGTTCGATTCCCGGCGGGGGTCGCACCTGTATTTTTGCGCACGTGGGAATAGTGATTGATGCCGTTGCCAACAATATCACCCATGATGGACTTGGTGATGTCCGGCAGATTTTCTCGCAAAACTTGAACTTCTTCTCCGACCTAAACATCGTCACCCATTCCAGCTGCTAAGCTCTCTCAACTCAAAACACACAGTGTACCCTGGAAGAAAATGTAATGGTGTGGGTGGGTAGGCTCCCCACCACGATATTTTCATGCTTAAAAAAAATCGCTTAATACCAATGATAATCAAAGCAGATCACTGACGAAGAGTAACCGACATGTGAAAAAATGTTCATTTTCTCGAGTCAGCTGTTGGAAACACAGTTCAACCCACCAGTTTTCCAGTGGAAGATATAGAGGTTCTGGAGATCTGTCGACGAGGTCGACGGGTGGTAAATGAGAGCTGTATTCGCGTGAATTTGCTGGAATTCGTATTGGGGTATAAAACCTGCATAGTAGACTAGCATCTCAGGAATAAAACTGTGTTTTATTTGGCGTGTTTCATATAGAGTGAGTACTGTTGACACCTGCTGGATTTGAGGCNCTCAGGAATAAAACTGTGTTTTATTTGGCGTGTTTCATATAGAGTGAGTACTGTTGACACCTGCTGGATTTGAGGCCGCACATATGCATGCGCTTTTCACATGTCACTTTTCATTCTGCTTAAGTCACGTAGCAGTATGGTGTGACTCTACCCGGGAGGACGAGAGTGTTTTACCGTGGATCAGATATATCTATAAATGGAGCGTGCACATGCGAATGTATGAAAATACAGTAATTTTGTTTGCCGAAGGTAACAGTTTTTTATGATTTTGTGCTTGTGGTGGGTGTACCTCTGCGCTAGCGTCTTCTATAGGTGTATATATTTCCCCCCACCCCGCAAAACGTGCTATATGTACATTATTTCCATGTATAAAGAGTAAATATCTGCACACTGGGATATAGAAATATCGCTGCATATGGATATATTTTTCCTCTCCCTAAATTTCGTAAAGTAATGATTTTATACATGGGAGGAAATGTTTTTTATGATGAGNTGGATATATTTTTCCTCTCCCTAAATTTCGTAAAGTAATGATTTTATACATGGGAGGAAATGTTTTTTATGATGAGCTTCTGTTCCTTGGCAATGAGGAATGAATGGTATCCTTCACTGTGCATATCGCATACTGGGAGCTTAGCGAAGTGATATTAACTAATTTTTTGGGTTTTTCGCGCCATGCTTTATTTATATAAAGCTGAATAACGCTCCTGTACACGGCACATAATATTTTACACTATAAAATTTCAACAAATGTTTTTCTGAATGGGTGCAAGCGTGTTGTTTAGAGAGGAAGGGGCATTCTATGATTGATTTTTCATTAATATTCACCCTAAAACACACTCATTGTATGCTTCTTTCTCGTGATGTATATTTAAAGTATGTGGTTTTAAAGTATATTCGTTGTCTTGCCTTTCGATTTGAATTCCTTCTTTTCGTTTAATGGGTCATATTTGCTAAGCTGTATTCGATCCATATATTACATTTTAATGGTGGTGTATTTATGTGGAGAGCCAACAGCGATATTTCCCCCCATTCGAACTAAACATATGCAAATATCCTTCGAATACCTGCTCTCGGGGGGGGGGGCATATATCATTAAACCGTCATCGAATGCAGTTTTGGGCCTCCACCAAACCATTGTCATTAACCAACCCAGATCCTGCCACGATTCTTGGGCATGATGGTTGCTGGAAAGATGGTGAATGCTCATCCTGAACCCTTTGTTTTGTGGAATGTACACTCGCGCCCTGCTGTGAAGGAGACTGTGCACGACTGCTTTTGGCAGGCAAAGGTCCTACAGCTACGCGTGTTTTTGCACGCATGTACAAGTTATTGCGCCTAGCAAATTTCAAGCCATATTTAACACAATTATATGTCACTCGATCTGCATTATTCGAACATTCATACTCTTTTCGTGTCTTCGAATACCTTTGGTGAATGCAAACGAAGTGTTACAGTAGCGACACGGGTACTGAGTTAACGCCTTTGCAAATTAGATAAGTTGTAAATACATCATTTAAAAAAAATTTGTTTCCAGTACCGTATTTTATGAGGTTACATATTCCTCCAGAGACTAGCATGCCCCAACCAATACTCCAAATTTGAGGAAATTTATAATTTCGCGGGAAAGTATATGCGTATTACGTGCATGCTTGATATTATCCTGTGACCCGATGTAATTAAATATCTGAACTTACCAGTCAGAATGCTAAAATACGAGGGGTGAGAGAGAGATCCATCACCTCTGGTATGAGACGAGAAACAGTGCCGAGGGTCGGCATTATTCCGATTATATACTTTCCCCACACCAGCACACTCTGGTGGGCAATGCTGAAAATAAGATCAGTAATGGAAAAGAATTAAGCGAGGGTGAATCATTTTTCGTACTAAAGTTGTGTGGTGAGGGGTCAGAGAATAAATACTTAATTTGAATGGTATTTTAATTAGCATTGAAACAAAAAATGTTTTTTTATTTATTTTAATTAAAGTTTTAAATACAAAACATTATTGATTTAATAAATTATGCTGGCAGGTACACCACTGACCGGAAAAATAATTTTTAAATAAGATGAATAATTACATGTTTATTTATGCCCATGAAAAAAATGTGAGTACCCACATCTCACTTTTCTACTGAATCGACAGAAGAAGCGGGAACCGGCATCTCACCTAGCAGTGAAATCGAGAAATTATTGCCACCTATGTGTTGAAAATAGAATCCAATATGGAGGGCACCGACAGCACCACATTTTCTTTAAAAACACTTTTAAAAATGGCTGCTGCCTGGTGGTNGAATCCAATATGGAGGGCACCGACAGCACCACATTTTCTTTAAAAACACTTTTAAAAATGGCTGCTGCCTGGTGGTTAAATATGCAGCTCGTATGGTGACGAAATCGTTAATTAATAAACAAGCACCCCCTAGGTGTTGAAAATTTTAAACAAATGACAAACGAAAATAACAAGATTGCGTGTTGAGCATACGTAAGAGAGAACGTCTGCTCGCCTGGCGGCTAAATTGATAAGTTAGCACTGCTTGGCATGTAATTTGGTAATTAATACACTATTGCCACCTAGGCGTTGAAAATGTTAACATCTGAAATTCAAGATGGCCACCTCCAACAATGTATAAACAAATGAGAAACGAAAAACCACCAAGATGGGCGCAGACAACGGAATGAGCAAAGGTGAGTGGTTGGAGGGGATGGGGTAGTTGTGCAATTAAATATATTGGAAGGGGTTGGTGTGAACGCTACTAATAAGTGATTGAAGGGGGGGGGCAATTGGGCAATAAAATATGTGGGAAGGGGGAGTTGTAGGGGTGGAGTCCTACCGACTGAACAGCCAATATCAATTTTCGAGGGTCAGTCGTCTGTTGGGAGGTACTGGGGGAGGGGGGGACCTTCGGAATTGTACGTTTTAAAATATTGTTTTTAATAATACATTTTTCTTAATTTTAATAATACATTTTTAGTAATTTAAATAAAACATTTTAATAAAAATTTTAATTAATTTGTTATACATTTTTTTGATTTTTGTAATTTCTTGAGTTTGCAAGGTCAAAAGTCAACAGAGCAAAAGTCAAAGGTCACATGTATCCAATATGGCCACCGGCCGACCAGAATGACAGAGCACGAACAGCTCCGGCGCTCCTATCCCAGGTACCGATGTTCGAAATTGCTCATAATTCCTCTACTTGAAGGCTACTTTCTCCTATTCTCCTACGAGCCACTCTGGTTTCATCCGGTTCACAACACTGGCCAAAGGAAATCCACTGGAAATTTCTTTCAGGTATCACAGGTGACCGACGTTACCAATTTCATTCCGGGAATCCAACGAGGTCTCGACTTCAAAACCCGCATGAGCGGTGGAATTGGCGTCCGTTTTTGACCCCACCAAGTCAAATAATTTATGAATGAAGATTTTCTTTCCTTTTTCGTCAAGTATAGGCGTTAGCGGGCTCACAGTTTTTTTGTGAATCTGTCCCATTCTACAGTATATTGCAAGAATATATTTTACGTGGCCGCAGAAAAATATTGATAACCGATACTGGGGTTCAGTAAACTGAAGTAATCTTATAATTCCACGTAACATTCATACGAATGGTAGAAGACTATTGCTGTTGAGAATTGCACCGATCTAGAGAAGTGTTGCCAGATGTCCGAAAAAAGGAAGACATATACTCCTTTTTAAGCATTTTCTTGCACCCGGCCTAAATTTTTTATGGTGATAAAAATTACCGGCTCTTTTGATTTCATAAAAGGCAGTGTTTCCCTACTAGTAATTTTTTATATAGTAAGTTGTGCGACAGTCTCAATCTTCTCTTGGTAATAATTNAAGGCAGTGTTTCCCTACTAGTAATTTTTTATATAGTAAGTTGTGCGACAGTCTCAATCTTCTCTTGGTAATAATTTCAAAACTTCTGTGTGTTCTTTAATAAACCATGTCAATTAATTGTATTTTTAAAAAAATGTTATTTACGTTAATTGTTTTCATACTGAAGTGTGCGTATTAAAATGTTTTGTTGTGTAAAACAGCTGCAAGTATACAACTTTAATACCCTAACACTATGATTTCATAATTCTTATTAACTGAAAATAGAAACACAATTTTATATAATTATTAAAGTTTTGACAATTGTTTGCTTTCAATATCAATAACGTTTTGAGATATTTTTTCAACATTATTGAGACTAAGGTACATGCAAAAAATATAATATAAGTTTCCCTATTCCAAATAATTTGAGGCGCTAGTGGATATTGCATTGTCCTTTTTAATGAGGTGTCATCTTTTTTTTAGAGCCGATATTCTCTTATTTGGCTGTCCGGTAACCGTAATCCTGGGGGTCATTTGTGACCTGATAAGACAGGACGAAATCCGATTTGACGTGTATGGGCTGCGTCACCAGACTTTCAAATTACCACGACTGTGGTAAACAAAACTGTGAATGTTAAATTTGTTGAGCGTGCTGTCATTGAAGTGAAGAGGGCGATTCAAGATAAAGTACGCAGAATTATCGTCTTCTGCGTATGTACCCAACATTCACCTACCCCAAAGGAACACAACTGCCAAAGTCACGTGGTCAAAAGCGCTGCACATGTTTGTTTATATCTCAATTTTCAAAATACAAGCTATTTTTTGTGAACAAAATACGCTTGCCAATTTAAACGTAATCAATTTACATTGAAAATTGGCCAGCGGAAGTATATAGAGATCTCAAAGCACTTGCTTACATAAACACTGTTCTAACCTCAAATCCTATCCACGTCGTTTATGATAGTCGCATAGGCAGAAAATCAGTTCAATGTTGGGACACGGAGAGTAGTTTTACGCAGCTACAGTGATCACTCTATGCCATATTCACTCTACGGGCTACTCCATAGACGAAATATGAGGTAGACCGATCTTGCTGGCTGCGCACAACTAATCTCCGTGTTCCAACATTGAACTGCTTTTCTGCCAACACGCCTAGCGAAAATGGTGTGGAATGGATATTTTAGGTTGGAACACTAATTTGTAAACGAGTGCTTTGAGATTTATGTAGACTTCCTCTAACCAATTTGTTATGCAGTTTGATAAAATTAAAACTGGTTAAAGTATTTTATTAGTAAAATAGTGCTTGTCATTTAACAATTAAGATATCACTGGATCAAGGTATCATCACTGTTTACCACGTGACTTTGACAGTTGCGTGCCTTTGGAGTAGGTGACTGTTGGGTACATGCGTAGAAGACGAATAAGCGGTCTACCTCATGTTTAGTCTACGGGCTACTCACGTGATCCCGGGTGATGTTGTCGATGGNTGAGGTAGACCGATCTTGCTGGCTGCGCACAACTAATCTCCGTGTTCCAACATTGAACTGCTTTTCTGCCAACACGCCTAGCGAAAATGGTGTGGAATGGATATTTTAGGTTGGAACACTAATTTGTAAACGAGTGCTTTGAGATGTATGTAGACTTCCTCTAACCAATTTGTTATGCAGTTTGATAAAATTAAAACTGGTTAAAGTATTTTATTAGTAAAATAGTGCTTGTCATTTAACAATTAAGATATCACTGGATCAAGGTATCATCACTGTTTACCACGTGACTTTGACAGTTGCGTGCATTTGGAGTAGGTGACTGTTGGGTACATGCGCAGAAGACGAATAAGCGGTCTACCTCATGTTTAGTCTACGGGCTACTCACGTGATCCCGGGTGATGTTGTCGATGGNCAGAAGACGAATAAGCGGTCTACCTCATGTTTAGTCTACGGGCTACTCACGTGATCCCGGGTGATGTTGTCGATGGCGATGGGGCAGATGAGGCCGGCGATGGTGCCGATGCCGTTCGACATGCCCATCAGGATGCTGGCGTACCGCGGGGCGATGTCCAGATGGTTCACGTTAAAGCCTGCGAACAACTTCCACAGTTACAGATAATTACCAACAAATCTGTCGTGACTAGTTGACATTTAACCCCCTCAGTGCCACATGAATATATCATTTAAGGCTTTGCAGCGGACAAATTCTGACGTGAATACGTCTTTAAAATCAGACTGAAATATGGGCTCACGATAAAGTGAGCACTTTTGAAATCAGCCTTCGAAAAAGTCACTGCTCCAACCTACATAAATTTTAACGGTGCACTGAGTGACATGCGCCCAGTAGAGTTGGTGACAATATCTTAACGTCTAATGAAAAGTGTTTAGAAACTATTGTTGATAACATAAATTATTTCTTTCACTTTCTGTTTTTTATGTACCGAAGTGAAAAAACGAGCAGGTTTGTAGGATATTCACTTTTTTAATAATTTCACAGTATTACGTGACCTACGCATGAATAAAGTGATGAAGCCCATGATAACGTTAGTTTTACATAAAATGGAAGAATATACAACATGCATACAAATATATGCCAAGCAGGGCTTTCAAAGTGCTCATTTTACCATGAACAGCCTATACCAGTACGGACAGCGATATAACGTTCACAGGGCCATTAATTACGAAACTATAACTTCGCGACTAAAAATACGATTGAAATGAATATGGTTGGTTCGAGCGGGTATACGATCATGATGAGAGTGTGACGTAGAGTTGGTGCCGCGCATGCTCGAGGCGCTTGTGGGGGCCCGCGGCGACTGGCGGCAATATCTCGCGACTCCGATCTGCTAGAGTGCTGATTTTGGTGCGAAACGAAATACCTTCTCTAGATCTGTAGACATAATCCACAAAAGTCAAGTATATGTTTCGTGTCTTTCATTTAATTACGACAACCCCAAGAAAATATTAACCGCTAATATAGACGTATTGAAATGAAATGAAACCCACGGTTGTGTCCCTACCACAGCTACCCTTAGATATATATTTTTTTGTTTAGGATTGTACCAGTATCGGTATAACACTGTCTCATACATCAATATGAACGAAAATGTGTTNATATATTTTTTTGTTTAGGATTGTACCAGTATCGGTATAACACTGTCTCATACATCAATATGAACGAAAATGTGTTCGGGCTACATGTTACTGTGAACAGCAGTTTATGAGACTACAGAATATATTCTCATCAACGAATGATACCTATATTACAGGAGGGACTTCGTTCATTGATTTAGATTTTATGCTGTGTAGAGTGTAGATCATTGAATTTAGCAGCGCAGCCGCCCGTATGTAGGACGATGTGAGGGTAAGGTTTAAATTAANATATATTTTTTTGTTTAGGATTGTACCAGTATCGGTATAACACTGTCTCATACATCAATATGAACGAAAATGTGTTTGGGCTACATGTTACTGTGAACAGCAGTTTATGAGACTACAGAATATATTCTCATCAACGAATGATACCTATATTACAGGAGGGACTTCGTTCATTGATTTAGATTTTATGCTGCGTAGAGTGTAGATCATTGAATTTAGCAGCGCAGCCGCCCGTATGTAGGACGATGTGAGGGTAAGGTTTAAATTAATACATTTGTAATTAATAAATGAAATATAATCTTCACCTTCTAATTGCGGAAGTGAGGAGCCATGATCTCTTTAAAGTTGATAGGCATATATTCGCTTTTGTCGTCAGAGCCTAGTACCCGAGAGCGGTAACCCGTGCATGACTCTGCAAAGCCAGTCTCATGCACAGCCATTATCTAGCTCTATGATTGCCGCTACTGGATCTCAACGAAAGAGAGTTTAATGGCGTTGGCCTCGGAAAATATTTGTTATTTTGTATTTGTACTTCAAATTGTTAAACTTGTAGACATTATCTGTGACTACGTTATCGTCTGATAACATTTTTTTAGATAGCATGGTTTTTGCAAAATTACATGACAATGTCAAAATTGAACGGTTTTTGTAATGCACAAATAAAATAAACCAAACTAATTGTAACAAATTTAACAAGGGCAACTGAAATGTCTTGTCTTAATTCATTTTAAGTTATGCTTAGCGAAAGTTATTTTACAAAAATTCAGGGGCAGACACAAATCACACATTTTTTTAATTGCGAAAATATTTTCTTGTGCGATTTTATACAAGTCTTGAAGTTTGTCTTGGCGTCTCATTTCACTACAAATTTCTATAAGTAAGTTAGTTTTCATTATTTGCACATTTCTAAAATACTAAATTTGTAATTTTGACATGTATTTACGAGAAAACAATGCACTAATTTCTTTTTGCGAGTAAAGAGTTATTACTGAGAGTGTCTTAAAGTTGAACAGTATGTAGTACAAATATAAAATATCACAATTTTTTTTGCGGCAAACATTATTAACAGCCGAGCGTGACTCATGCTACAAGGAAAACGTGACTGGGTTTGCCCGACGTTGGCACAGAGCCTCTCCTAATAGGTGTGATTTTGGGCTGCCGAGAACTAAACTATTTAGGGCGCAAAACCTGAACTTCAACGTAAAGAAATTCAAGGGCTTTGCTAAGGAGCACTACAGTGTAAAAACCGACAATCGCAACAGGGAATTTAACTTTAACTAGTGCCACGTCATGACCGGATGCATCAATCAGAGGCTTTCACTGGTGGCGGATCAGTTGAGGTTGTAAATGGTTGATCTACAGGATGGATATCCTGAAGGGAAACTCCATCCCAGTGACGGGTCGAAGCAGATAGTGGTGGCGTGACTGAGACGATGTCGGTGGACAGACTCTTGAGACGAGGGCAGCATTTCAGCCGCACACTGGGGTTTTTGAAACGAGAAAAACTCTTGAGTGCGATGTGCGAGGGCAGTGAAGCCGCACAGCTGCACCGCACAGCGGGACATTGTTTTCTGATATGAACTGCTATGGCAACTGGATGTGTACTGCACTGACTGGGTGTATCTGATTTAGCTCAAAATAGAACAGTTGCTGGGCAAGAAAATCTTGTGCGTCTAGAATATATGAACACTCGTCTACTTAAGTTCAAGCATTCATCTAAAGGCACGATAGACTTACAGTAACTGCACTTTATAATTTGTAACTAGAACACAGGTCAGTGTGGTATGGCCCCGAAGGAATTTTGAGCCAGAAATAACACACAGCATCAAAATGAACGAATTTAGAGGAAAAGTAGGTGTTAGAGAACCGTTAAACTACACCCATTCCAAGGTGGCAGCTTCACCTGTTCGTGGACTTGAAATGTTTTGTTCGGTTTTGCCAGCCACAGATAGTCTCGTTATTAGCATTAGGATGGCAGATTTGCACCTTCTTCGATATGTCATTATAATAGTAATATTTCTTTTAATTAAGTCATTGTAGGAAGTTCTTTACAGTTTTCATTAAATATATTCATCGCCGCTCTTTTCTCTCTGCTTTGTAAAGTTTTTTTGACACGTGATGATACTTTAGACCGACCCACCTCATCTGCCATCTTTCACGACGCTGGTTACTTGACGAGTTTTCACCACGAAACAGAACAGGAAATAATAATGTTTAAGTTTCTTGCGTACGCACAGAAGATTTTACTAGCATTAAAGGACGCATTTAATAATTGAAATTTCTTCTTATGACTTTAAGAATTACAAATACGGCCAAAACAGTTTTCGCCGCAACCATACTACGAAAAGACTAGTCAGTCAATGGCTCTGACTCCGTCACTGGCAACGTTTATCTCTGCTGTCACCTTGGAATGGATAAGGTATAATCACGGGGGCAGTAGTCAATAAACCAAATACGGTGGCTAGAGCTACGAAAGATTGTAAACATTAGCCTTATCAACTTAATTAATTTTCGAATATCCAGATATCGTTCTAGTCTTGTAGGGTGTGTGAATAGTTTGGCGGGATATTTTAACTCCAAAATTCGCGCACATTACTTTGGTATCTACATTTGGCTGACAATTCCTCACATGACTCCTAAACTAGCAATAAAAGCGCAGAGGTGGATTTAGCAGACTCCTGTTATGCAGTGGAACAACATAGTTCTTGGACGTAGGGCAGCCGTGGATTGTGCTAAGGTATGTATACAGCGAAAAAGTCTACACTTTCACAAAACAATACTGCGATTTTTCCAATCTTTTGGATTAATTTTTTGCTAATGTTGAATCCAAGTCCGATACAGAAGGCACTTTGAATACGTTGGAGACTGTATGTCTTAATATTACTGAAGCAGGAAACCGTAGCCAAAAGTGTGTTTGATTAATTATTTAGAGGAAATCTTTTTCAGAACACACCTTAATTATTTTGGTCACAATAAATATATAATTTTGGGCACTGAAACATACTAAGCTTTTGATACAACTGAAATGGTATCAGTATAGCTTACTTTTACATTTGTCGGGTCCGTCTAAAGTGAACACTATGAATTTACAGTGTCGCCATAGAATTTTAGAAAGTCACTTTGAAAAACATTCTGCTTGCGGTGGGGGTTACAGTATGTCCTTACATGAAGTTAGGTATGTATTTATAGAAACTGGAACTGCTATATGAAACAATATTGAGACAAATGAAAAATAAACAATAATATAATGACATTTAATATTGCACCAGTTATTATTTAAGGGTTTTAGTGTAAAACGCGTGCGCAAGATATTTTAGGTACTCGCGTTTTTACAGTTCTTGCTAAACAACGTAATGTATAGCAAACGTGTAAAATTGTTTTAAACCAACACATACGTATATAGTAAGAAATCGGTATGGTAATAGCGAAATATGGTATAGTAAGCTAAAAATAATTATTGTAAACTAACCGCATGGGATGTTATTGTTGTGTTTTAATGTAAATATTGGCACAGTTTCCATTATACAGAATGTACGGTATAAAGCGGATATTTAAGATCATAATGGAGAGCAGAATCAAAAAAATTTATGTCGTTTAATGAGAGACAAATACCTTGAATGACAAGTGCTGTGACATCCAATAAGTCACACTACTCACATGAAATACACTTAATTGGATACTAAACAATTGTTGTGTACAGAATCGGTCATAGGTGTCTTTCCTGCGCAGCGTTTTCATGCATTTGGACACAGAGGTACAAATGGTTGAGGAATCGAACCTACATCGGCATGGAAATTAGTGGGCTGGGGGTAAAATTTTACATATAGGCAAGATAAATTATCAATAGGAGGGGCTAATATGGGATCAACTATCGTCGAATGCGACTTAGACGATTTGAACTGTAAGCGAAATACCAAGAATGTGTGAAAAGAAAAAGAGGGGAATAGACATTGGAACATTACTACATTAAAAATAAAAAGAGTGCGAGGAGATGGATGACGTAATTTAAAAAAAACGGTGTTACTGTGGGAAGGAGGCAAATGATATCAACAGTGACCACAAAAAAACTAAGAAGTGCATGGATGACTACACTGGGGATGGCGAATTAGTGTAAGAAATACGGGTTACCTCATTAGATATGACAAAAATAAAGGAGAACAATGGATGCTCTCATTAGATATGGCGGAAATGAAGGCGCTCGATGAAAGATTTCATTGGAGATGGAGAAAATAAAAGAGAATAATGGATAATAATGGGAGGGACGTTGTTGACTTCGCCAGAAATGGTGAAAGAGAGGAAGAGTGATGAATGACTTAACTAAATAAATAAGGATTCTTGATGACTTTATCAAATACGGTGGAGTAGTGGGATGGCGAGTGCTGATTTCATTGAAGTAAACGAACGTGTGGAAGGATGGTGGATGACCTCATTAGAGATGGCAGAAGAGTGGAAGGGCATTATTAGAAATGTCTAAAACGTGAGAGGACGATGGATGGTCTCATTAGTAAAGTGAATAAGTGAGTAAAGAGATTTGGGCGACTCTTAACATCGAGGTCTTGAGAGCTGATGAGAGTGAAGTGAGGTGAGTATGGAGCAGCGCCGGAATGAAGGGGCGGGGAAAACGGGAGATCCCCGAGAAAACCCGCCGACCAGCGCAATCGTCTGGCACGATTCCCAGATGCGAAAATCCGGGAGCGACCCCGCCGGTAATCAAACCAGGTTCACCTAAGTGGGAGGAGAGTAGTCTGACCACTACACCACCGCGGGACCCTCATTAGCAAAGTCAAGAGGATAAGAAGGGTGAACGATCTCACTAGAAATGGCAAATGTGCGTACAGGCTGTTCACGGTAAAGTGAGCACTTTTGAGACCATAGTTACTTTTTCCCTATCAGTCATTTTTTATCTTTCCATTTTTTTTGTGAAATGACTATTGCAACGTAGGTAATAAACACAGTGTATATATTTCACCGGACTCGAAAATTAACGTCTAAGGGCGGGCTTACAAGTACCGATAAAATCTGAGTTACTGGAATCCCGTGTAATCTAATAGCCAGGCTGTACACCAGGCCGACACGACACAAATATCGGTACGACCGCCAACATGTCGGCGGCACCCTCCATAATACACCGATATCGGTGCGCAAAATAGATGCGCACTCGTCCCGCTAGCATTGTTGTCGTAGCGTCTTTCGATAGTTCCTTGCATTTGAGGTTAAATGTGATAATGGTGGCGTGCAGTGTTGCTATTGTTTTCAATTCTTATTTAGTGTGTATTGTAGTTAACGAATAACATTTATAACAAGTTTCAGCACGACATTGTCGCTTTGGTTGAATTAGAAGAGACGAGAGAATGTCTGTAGGACAAAACTAGGGAATACTCCAAGAACCACGATATGAAAAACAAGGTATGTCTTGAAGTGTACAAAAACTTGTAGCTAAACTTTTTGCATCTCGACAAAAAGGAGCAAATAAAAGTTGGTAGGTACTATACGCCAATATTTATTATGTTCCAAATCATTTTACAAGCACGGTTTGATCTATGATGTATACATTTTTTCTTATAGAAAATAATGCACCGCGCTATATTTTTGTCTTTATTCTCTAAAGTTCACCTTCCGGAGAGACGAAGTAATCTGCAAATGCGTTTCGTATGGTTTCGGTTGCTCGTTTGTTTCTACCTGGCCTACCTGCAAAATGAGGTACGGCTATGAAAACTTCATCCCCTATTAGATCGTTGTTATTTACTACATCCATTTCTCTAACAAAGTTAAGTAAAACCACGCATTCTTTTAAAATTGATTTTGTGAATGGTTTTGTAACATTCAGAGGTCCATGAAATATTCGCCACTTGTTGCTAAAAATGCCAAATGCACACTCAATAAACCGCCTTGCCCTACGTAAACTACAGTTGAAAATCTTTTTCTTGTCTCTCAGGAAATGCCTTAAAAAGGCCTCAGGTATTTATCTGTCAGAGTAAATGCTTGATCCCCTACCAAAACAAACGGTAGTTTTTTAATTTTACCTTCTTGAATATTGGCTGGCTTTGGTACATTCAAACGCCCCTCCGTTAAAAAATTTGTAAATATTGTCATATTTCAAGTTCTTTGATCCACTCCCGGGGAATTTAAAAACTCGGATATGCTTCCCGTCCACTGATCCAATGCAATTCGTAAAATGAGCTGTAGCGTTGAATCTTTCACTAATAGCGCGCTGTGAATCCTCGGCAACGAAAAGCTGTTATTCTACGACACCGTTATTCTAGTGCACCAAAAACTCTCCTGACGCAGTTCTCTATTGTTTTTTTGCCCAGCCTATAGTTGTAGTGCAAGTACGCGAATGTACTGCCACTGGCGAGGTACCCGAAAAGAAATACCCTAATTAAGTAATGCATTACCTGTTCTCACCAAAGAATTTATTATTTTGTATTCGTAAAAAATTCTCTTCAACTTGTAGACATTACTTGTGATTACTTGACCTTTACGTAAAAATTTTTCAAAGGGCATAGATTTTAGCATAGGCATTTCACAATCACAATTGTACAATTTTTTGGTTTTACGAATAATGTTTGTATTATCATTTTCAATACATGGAACTCGTAAAAAAGGATTGTCTACAAATAAAATTACATTAAAATACAATTTTGTACAAATACAAGTATATATGAATGCAAGGTTTAATTTTAATATACTTCTAGAAACTGTAACTGGGCACTGTAACTCTTCCCTTTTTTTCCAGGTAACCTCATAAAAGACAAATTGAGCAATATCCGTGATGCTTTCATGAGATCCTTGAAGAAACAAGGTGGCCAATCCATAACGAAATAGTACCTGCATGCGGATGTTCTTCAGTTTTTGTTAAAATATCAGAAAACGACGATACGCAGGCTAGCATCCGTGCAGAAGAGAGCAACAATGAATCTGCTGAAGCATGGTTAGACGGGGAGACGGGGAAACTTAGGTAAAACAAAGTGAACACGAAGAAGCATCAACACCGAGTAGTGAAGCAGTGGAGCGTCGACCTCGTAGACGGAAGCAAACCTCATTGGACGACGAAATTGACAGGAATATACTGAAGTCGATAGGAAAAAAACATAACCTGATGAGGACGAAGCATTTTTCATTTCAGTGCTACCATCTGTAAGACAAATTTTCTGCTGAAGACAAACTTGATTTCAGAATGGCTGTTCTGAAAACAATTCGGGATATAAAAAATCTCTTCAAACACGTCAGTTCTTCCTTTGGGATGCAAATATCTTCATGCAGCACACGCACACTGTCTAATTCTCCTCGCCATGAGATGGACTCAAACTCTGGAAACATTGCACCTTTCCCTCAGATAACCCTCACGTCCACTTCAGTTCCAAAGTGCTTTAATTTAGATTGTTCAGCTCAACACCACACTTCTGAGTAGCAGACATAAAACTCAATTTTTTTTCTCGAATATTACATATGTTATATACACAATAATTATTGATTTGTGAGTTTGGACAATAATAAATTGTAATGAAAGCGTTCAATGCTTGTTTAATGTTACACAGCTGTATGTTATTAGAATGTAATCAGATTTTCTTTACGTAAACAAATAATGTATTATAACCAACATACACTGTAAAAAGTTTGCTGGTAAACTTCCAAAACTGTAATGGAAGATTTAAACCTATACACTGTATGTAAATAATACCACATATCAAGCTGCAGATATAGGAATGTTTAGCGTCGCTACTATACAAAGTTGGGAACTTCATTACGCAATTGACTGTTTCCTGAGCAAATGTAGGAACGTTACAATGAATTTATTGGGGAAAACCATTACCATTCATACTTTCTCACTAAGCGTATACACTTATAGTTACTGCAAGCATTTCCAATGGATAAATACATTTCCGCATTACTGTGTTTGGGCGCTGAACGTGAGGAGCCAAACGATCCATGATTTAGTCGAACGTAGAAATACTCATTCTAAAGTAGTTAAAGAATTTCCCCTCGTCATCACGTAGTTTCCCACACAGAGTATATAAAGTGCCTTCAAGAGTTCTTGCGGCTACTATTGGATACACCCAATATTCACTTCCTCTCTGATATTGACGTCTCCTCCGCAGACTAAGCAAACACAACAAATAAAACCTCCTATTACACACGGGAGCCATGACGGCTGCTCTGCATACTCTACGAAACCGATCGTCTTGCACGGCCCAACACCGATATTGTCGGTGTGTGTACGGCAGTCTCCACACATGTCGGCGCCGACACCTATATCGGCTCCGACACCGCCACCGATCTAATCGGCACGTATACGCCCGCTACAATAAAATGTATTTATTTACTATTATGCTGGAATCACAATAGCAAGACAAATGCGACGCGAAGGGCGCGACGCGATAACGAAAATTCGCGTTAATGTGAAAACTAGATTTTACCGCCTCACGATCAAAATGTAAAAATATTATTTATAAATGGTTTCTTGCCACTACGAACCAACCTCTTTCACGATGGCCATAAATGTTTCAAATATTTTCTTATTTTGCTATCGTTTGAAAAAAAAATTCCTTCCATTCCCGCTGGTGTTTTGAGCGTGAAAGTATGGCTGTAATTACATCTAGGCATAAAAATTCATTTCTTCGCTTCTCAATACGGTAAATAATAACGCATGTAAAACTCTAGCACCAAAAACACGGCGGGTTAGAACAAATTACAGACCTGTCGGGCCCACGACGCGAATAAATTAGAAATATTTTCCATTCGCAAATCTCGTCGAGCAGGCGATTTTTGTCGCGTCGACGTCACAAAAGTCTCGATGCCGATTGGCTGGAAAATTGTTTTATTCGCGTCGCGCCCATCGCGTTGTGCCTACCGCGCTATCGCGACCCACAGCGTTGTTCGAAATGAGAGTGCTTCAAGAAACGTGGGCTCTAGCAANCCACAGCGTTGTTCGAAATGAGAGTGCTTCAAGAAGCGTGGGCTCTAGCAAGAGGGGGGGGGGAGCAAGGAATACAGACGAGAGCGAGCTCACCGGAGATGGCGAAGCCGCTGAAGGCGACGCCGAAGGTGAGCGCCGTGGTGGCGGCGACTGCCGTCGTAGCGTAGGCGACGACGATGAAGAAGACGGCCTCCATGCCGAAGCCGCCGCAGTTGAATATCTTGCGCACGTTGGTCGTGGTGAGGATGCCCTTCTTGCGCACGTGGTCGGCCAGCAGCCCGCCCAGCGGCACGATCACCGTCATCAGAAGGTGGGGCAGCGCTCCCACGAACCCCGTCTGCACGCCGACACACACACATACCTTATCTATTAGTCCGTTCGCGGTAACTTCACACTTTTCTCGAGCCCTGCTCAAGTTATGCTACCACAATATTCCTCCACCTCACACAAACAAAGCTTCACCAGCTCTAGATAATTACGCACCGCATTCGTGCGCACTCACTGCAATTATATTTTGCATAACAACTATTTATTACTAGGCATTACCAACACACATTTTTTCTCACTGATTTTATTCATATAAATTACANTTTGCATAACAACTATTTATTACTAGGCATTACCAACACACATTTTTTCTCACTGATTTTATTCATATAAATTACAAATGAAATATTATAGGTTGCAGATAAAACATAAGTAAAAGTATAATTTAACCAAAAATAAGGTATTGTTGTGTCATCAGATGTATAAAACGCTCGCGATTCATTGCATATTTAAGAAAACAAATATGCCATAAATGTGATGATATTTAAAAGGTAAGATACCAAAAGTAAGAAGAAACCGCGAATATACTGTACACAGCTGGTACATGTTGAACTCAGTCCTAATATCAGCTTCCTGTCAGCATCTGCATATATTACCACATTCATGATGTGGCGTGTAGCATTGTAGTCTCTCTCCCGTACGATCTAGGTTCCATTCGAGACTCAATATTTCGAATTTTTGAAGGCTAGGTTAAGTTAGGACAGGTAAAGGTAGATTGACTTAGATAAGGTACACAATTATAAAAGTGAACGATGATTACTAAAGTAAATGATGATCACTTTAAATTATTCTATAAGCGCCATTATATAATATCATATAAACACTTTATGTTGACTGGAACCATTTCAGATCACACAGGTGTTCTGAATATGATACCTGTCATGTTCTATTTTATTTAAAAAAATATAAAAAGAACTTATTGGATTTTGGTGATGAAGTGTTTATTTTCTTGAACACACGTGGTTTAAATCCTTTGAATTTCAACGGTTATTTAAAGATAATTCATGTCACATACTAAACTTCTTTTTTATACATTTATATAGATAATGCTATACATTTTTTGCTGACTTTATTGGATAGCGGNTCACATACTAAACTTCTTTTTTATACATTTATATAGATAATGCTATACATTTTTTGCTGACTTTATTGGATAGCGGAAGAACTACTTTTTAAATGGTACCTAATAACAGAATAATTTTACATTTCATTTTAAGAATTTAAATATAAAATGGGCAATAAAAGTGTGGCAACTCTTTAATATCAGGTAAGTCAGTGATAACATAGGAGCTACTCCATGATATTATTGTCACAACCATCACCCATGAAATGAAGTTCATGTATAATATTCTGGCATTCTTCGTGATACCACACTAAACAAAACTACACTCCGGTTTTCTCCTTGTTATCCAAATAATAGCCTCTGAACGAATCACATGCATGTTTACTTCGTATTTATTAATACGATTTACTAATATATTTTTAAATTTTACGATGGTGCAAATATTAAAATAAATACATTTCAACTAAAATAATATTTATTTTGCCATTGAAATAAACGTGTACCGAACACACGAAAAAGTTAAGAAATTGGTTCTGATATGCAAAAAATAATATTAAATATACATTCACGCAAAATTGTTACGTGATATATCGGACACTTGCCTTTAACTGGCTGTAACATGGTAGTTGCGCGTTTTAAACGACCTGTAGGAGAGACTACACTGTCATATATACATTCTAGAGTCTTAGCTTATCGCACATTGACTGCTTCCCCAGTGTGTAGACAGTTTGACCTCAGGCCAGGTCGCACGCGATTCGGTGGTTGTTACCTTGTAGGCCTGGCATTGACTATGTGTTTACCTGGGCGTGTCTGATAAACCAATTGCAAACAGAACAGAACTACACATGCGTTTGAGGCCAAACTTGTCCTAAAACGAATTCACGAAATTTTTCTGTCCCTGCCCATCTGGTGGCTATGTCGCATCGAACGTATTACCGTGTCATAACGTCAGCTGGGTGCTACAGATTTCGTTAACACATGTTTACACATTTTCGCGCTATNGAACGTATTACCGTGTCATAACGTCAGCTGGGTGCTACAGATTTCGTTAACACATGTTTACACATTTTCGCGCTATACTACCATCTCTATCCCTGACAGTCACATTGTTTGCTGGTACCATCTAAATATAATTATCCTAGATAGTAATACCAACATAACTGTGCGTGATAGTTTCTTTTGAGATTGTATCTGCTTCTTTGCACAGAGCTCCTACAACAGAGCATTCTGCTGCTACTACAAAACCACTGCAGTAATATCTGGATTGTCTCCACAACATACTAGCAAAGTATTTTGGTGGTNTTCTGCTGCTACTACAAAACCACTGCAGTAATATCTGGATTGTCTCCACAACATACTAGCAAAGTATTTTGGTGGTATTACAAAAGTTTGGTTGATACTACCATACAAACATATAACAGGTCTATACTGTCGTAATTAATGCGCTGAATTTTTTTTTGTGTATTATGTGCGGAGAAATTCCGCGACTACAACTGAAGACAAGCTTAAACTTCAAACAAATGTATTGTTGTATCACTTTAAAATTTGACACCATTGTGTCATATATTCACTATAATAATTTGAGACAAAAAGAAACGCTAGAAAAAAAAAGCAGATTCAATTTCTACCTGACTACAGTGTAGCGCAGACGTGAATGGACGAATAGCTAAAGCTCTAATACACAGATGAATATGGAACTTACTTACTCGACAGGTTAATGGAAAATTAAATATTTCCTGCTCCTTATTACAATTAAACAATAATTGGGATATGATACTAAAAGTAATGTTTGCAACGATTTAGGAAAAGTAGTACCGTATCACATTCTAGAAAAGCACCGTAGGTCTATATAGAAGCGAAATAGAATGAGTGAGTGAGTGAAGAGATTTGGGCGACTCTTAACAAAGAGGTCTTGAGAGCTGATGAGGGTGAAGCGAAATGAGTATGGAGCAGCGCTGGAATGAAAAGGCGAGGGAAACTGGAGATCCCCGAGAAAACCCGCTGACCAGCGGTGTATCGTCCGGCACTATTTCTGCATGCGCAAATCAGGATGCGATCCCGCCGGGAATCGAACCCGGTTCACGTAGGTGGGAGGCGAATAGTCTAACCACTACATCACCGCGGCCTCTAGCAATATTGTATGACGGTTCTTTGATTTGCCGCGCGAGGTTTTGGAAATGGGCCTTGTGGCTGATTGGCTACTGCGTGCTGCGGAAGATTGCCTATTGGCGGGGATGCTGGTCGGCAAGTACTTCGAAAGACTCTGAAATGCGAATGGCGTTGCGCCATGTTTCTGGCCAGTAACTCCATTTTCAAGAAATGTGCCGCCTACTTAAGGCGAGGTTCTGTGTTACAACACCGCATTAAGTCATGGATGACGTAGTCATTTTTTTCAGTACAAACTAAACTGAACCTAAACCCAAATCTCCAATAGGCATTAAATCGAACTCAGAACCCTTCACTGCAGAGGTGAAATCAGCTGTTTAATGACTATAATGAGTGAAGATTACTTCTGCTCCCTGTTTTTTTTTTTTTAGATATTTAAGCACTAATACGCCAGTTTTCTCATAAGATTTTCCGCTACTTATGGGGTTCAAATCAACGTGATGACTATAGTTGCAAGATAATGAATGTTGTTAAAACCGAAGCTTAAAGATAAATAATGACTCCGGAGCGTTTTGTTCCAATGAAATTTATTTTATGCTTTTAGCCGATATGGCTGAATGGTGATGAACGGGAAGGGGTAGTTGCGTGCAATGTGTAAAAATACTGCAAATGCTAAAAAGCTAAGTATAAAACATACTTAAGTGATATTATTAAAAAGAATACAGAAACAAAAACTAATTGAAAAAAATCTATTTTATATATTTTTATCCAATTCCAAATTCAGATTTTCAGGAATTTCCTTTTCTTTGCAGTTAAGTATTATGCCGGCTTAAATGCATTCCTTATTAGCACTGTAAGATTCTGATACATCCAATGTCGCCACCTGAGGTTGGTAGATAACCAATAAGGAGAAGTTTTCCATCTCAGAGTTTCATGCAGCCAATCAGCTGCTTCCCACACCTGTATAACTGAAGCACCGTTTCGCCTTAGCCTACCAGCAAAATCTGTGCCAGCCAGCAGGACTTTGAGAGATATTTACCTCTCTCGCAACCATAAACCTTTAAAACTCGTATTTTCAATATTGTTTGCAAAACAGAAAGTTAAAATATTTTTAATCTCTCGTCATATCTATATACTTCTCTCGCTAGCAAACTGTGCTATGCTTACAATTTATAACACTTCGAGGATTAGGCCAAAGTGTCGGATAATAAACAATAGTATTACAATACTGAAGTTCTAAAATTTCTAAAAAAGGTAAATGTAAATAAAATATAAATGTTTTATGAAGTGAGTGTTTTAATATTCAGTTCGATAATAAAATTAAAGTTTTTTTACGTATGCATTAAGGCAAATCTCACAGGCGCTAATAAGTTACATTGTTTAGATGTTTCCCATCATACTATTGCAAAAACACTGCATCATATCAATAACGATTTTTTGCAAAGAATTGATTATTTTTTATAGTAACCAAAATGAACATGTTTGACGGTATAGATTGTCGTTAAGGAAACGCTCGTTAAACTGACACAATATACTATAATTTCCATCAGCTGACATCCAGAGTGTCTGGTGTAATGTGGACTAGTGATGCAACGAATGTCGATTTTTCCAGTAAGCGCTTACGCTTACGCTTACGCTTATAGGTGGAGGCTGTTTCGCGAATGCGAATGCGAATGCGAATGTTGGCTTTTCAAATATGACGCCAAAAGCGTGCGCCTACGAACTCGAATTTTACCGCGCGTTTATAACTGGCCGGCCGGGCGGCCATGTTAAAACCGAGAGTAGCCCATATGCCCCGACTCTGAACGAAGTAAACAAATCGTGATTGCTGGCTTACTGAATGAAGTTAGCTGCTAATAATGTTTTCGTAAATATTTAGTTTGAGGTTACCTTGACGCGTACCGCTCATACCTACCAGTAGTGGCGACGCTATTCTTACCCACGCCGTAAACCGATGGCCTAACGACCAGAGGAATCCCCGAGTTCGAACCAACTGCACCTGTCATGTTGCCTGAGTCACGACGTGACGCTGCGAACGCGGGGAGTCCCGGGCATGTTATCGCCCCTCGCCACAAGAAATTACTAATCGGGGAAAAACAGTGCACCCCGCCTACCCCTATCCCACCGCAAACACGAGAGGGTAAGTCCCGAGTTATATGGAAAATAGAACAGAAACATATATATACAGGAGCCACAGAGGACCATTAAGTCAGTTATGCGACAGTTAAGAGAGTTACGCGAGAGTGAAGGACAGTTGAGGTCAGTTACGCGAGAGTTACGAGACGTTTACGACGGAGCAGCAGCGACAAGACAGTTACAACGAAGTTACGACGGAGTCGGGAGTTACGCCGGAGTCACGAGAGAGTCAGATACGAGGAACGACGAGCGACGAGGAGAGAACTGCACGTCCAGGGATCGAGCCCAGGACTTCCCGGGAGAGACACCGAGACAGCACGACAACGCCAGCCACCAGCATCGAGGGATAGCTAGATTCCACCGTCCGAGAAGATATAAAAGGGGCTAGGTCTCATATATGTACAGATCACTGTAACTTTGGACAATAAAAGTAAAGCGTGAATAAACCGAACCCAGTTATGTCTTTGTGTCACCCATCTTACAGCAGCCCAAGGTGCAGTTAGCCAGCACCGTAACAAATTACTATGTACCCTGCTATCCACCACCCTGTATAGTGCAGGTGGGGGCAGCGTCGAGTCAACATACTTAAGTTTTGTTTTTAACTTGTAAATACTCTATTGTTGTAATTGTACAGTGATAAGTGATATTTCAAAATGATGCGGTCGTGTGTTAGCGAAGTTTGGACTTATTTTACAATATGTGATGCTGAAAATTTGAAATGCAAAATATGTAATAAACAATACTAGCGCAAAGGAAGAACAACAAGTGCTATGAGAAATCACCTGGAAGCTTTGCATAAAAACGAGTATAATGCTTTAAAGAATAGGGAAAATGAAAAGCGAAATGCTTCTACAACAAGTGTTGTGGCCTCCACTTCGCGACAATGTACGAAAACCGACCTGAAACAGATGTATTTGACTGATTGCGTCGAAAAAACAAAAAAGTGGGATAACAACAATGCCAAGTCTTTGGAAATTGATAATTTCATAAGTGAAATGATTGCTTTAGAGGACTTACCCTTTAGTTTTGTCGAAAGTGTTGGATTTGTCAGACTATTGAACCATCTTTGTTCGTCGTATAATATAAAAAGCCGACAACATTTTTCTTCTTTTATATGTGAGAATTTCTACGGCAAAGTCAAAGATAAAATTTTGGGATTAATTAAGTCATTTGAAAAATTGGCGTTTACCACTGATATTTGGTCTGATTCTTGTTCAGGAATATCTTTGCTGAGTCTTACATGTCATGGTATAACAAAAAACTTTGAGAGAAAAATGATTGTGTTAAACGCAAAGGTATTTAACGATGGCAGACATACTGGTGAAAATATAGCTATAAAACTTGAAACCATGTTGTCGCATTGGGAAATACCTAAAGAAAAAGTGCAATGCATTGTTAGAGATGGTGGCACAAACATGAAAGAAGGTATTTCCTTGTTATTAATTAGAGACATTGATTGTTCGTCACACCAAATTCAGCTGGTTGTCAAGGAAGGGCTTAAGGCACAAGATTCCGTTATAACAGTGATTGCAAAATGTAAAAAGATGGCAACACATTTTCATCACTTAAATGTAGCTCAAGATGAACTGGCTGCTCTACAAGAAAGAATCGATCAGCCAAAGCTGAAAATCATACAAAAGTGTGCTACAAGATGGAATAGCAGCTTGTATATGTTAGAGCGTATTTTGAAAAACAAAGATTCGTTGTGTCTTTATGCTTCCCAGAATAACAAGATTTCACAACTAACTTCCGAAGAGTGGATTATTGTGGAAAAAATAATAACTTTACTCAGATATTTTGAGGAAATTACAAAAGAACTAAGTGCAGCCAATATTTCTGTATCCTCAGTAATTCCATTATTGTCCACTTTGGAAAAAATAATTGGTGAATTTGATGTGACCGACGAATGCGTTGGGAATACGATTTTAGTTCTTAAACGAGAACTATGTCGCAGATTTTCCCATTTGGAAAATGACGTATTGTTTGCTACGGCAACTTTTATTGACCCAAGATACAAATTAGAATTTTTCAAAAATTCTTCAACCAGGGATCAAGTTGTGAAAAATATATTAGAGTCAATTGGAAACGATGAATCAAGCCTATCGTCTTGTTCAAATCCTAAGCGTGCCAGAATGACTACTCATCGGATTGAAACATCTGGTTCCAGTGCCAGTCTGACAGAGAAATCTATATCTTTAAGAGACACCATGAAATTGCTGATGGATTCCAGTGAAAGTGAAGAAGAATAAGAAAATGAATGTACGAACCCTATAGAAGTTTTGATAAAAAAAACCATCAATGAATATTTATTAGATAAACGTGTGGAAAATGATGCAGAGCCACTTACATGGTGGGCGGTAAATAATAAGAAGTATGGCATTATTTCTCCCATAGCCAGGCAATATTTAGTAACACCACCCACTAGTGTGCCTAGCGAAAGGGTCTTTAGTGGGGCTGGTCTTCTTTACACATCCCATCGAAATAGGCTGCAAGGAGTAAAGGCATCAAAACTTCTATTTCTGAAGTTTAATATTCCTCTACTCTTATTTAATTAATAAGTGTTTCACTTAATTGTGCTTAGATATAATCAATTTTTCATAGTTTTATTTTCCGATTACAAGAAGTAATGTTTAATGGATATCTTAAAAATTACATAATTAGTGAGTTAGTTTTAGTACCAAAGTGTAAATTAACAAAATGTTAAGAACATATTTGTTTTAATTGAAAAGAAGATTATTATATTGTTTGTTTTTCTTCACAATATATTTTTAACTTTATTCATAAGAAGTCGATTTGATTTACAATTAAACATGATTACTAGTTCATTAAAAGATCTCACATATTTGAATAAGATACCCTTTAGGTTGCATAAATGCATATTGTTAAGTGTTTTTACAAAAGATCTCATTTAAAGTTGATTTGTATAATTAAAAAGGTTGGGTTATATCTTATTCCATTGTTTTGTGTTAAAGCAGTTCAATGGTATTTGATCATACAGTTGTGTTATAATATAGTTTAGAATTTTTAAGAAATTACCTGCCTTAATTTAATTTTGCTTAGGTAAATAAGAATAAAAGAATATCAAAAGTGTGTTTCTGTTATGTAATCTAGTGAATAACTGCAAGGCTGTTTCCCAAATATCATTAAAATACACTCTTATACATAAAAAATATGTTAATAAACAAATATGTCTTAATCATAGCAGTTGCATTATTATTTAATAGACATTTTCATTTTTCATTGCCAAATACATTCGCAAAATATTGGCATAATTTTTGCGAATGCGAATGCGAATGTTCAAAAACATGCGAATATTCGCGAATGCGAATGCGAATGCGAATATTCGTTGCATCACTAGTGTGGACTAGTTGTATGACGGTAAGAATGGGTACAATTACCAACATAGCTGTTGTTACTGATGTGGCGGACTTTGCCAGCTCATTTCTAACTGGCCTTGAAATAAAGTGAATTTGTACCGACCTTGAGGCTGATTTCAGAAACATTTAGAGATTTACATTTATCGCGCAAATATTTCTTGACAAGAGAGTGTCGCTACTATGCCACCTGAGGTAAACAGGGTGATGGCTAGTAGGTTACTTAGTTAATTCACTTTGGTGCAGACTAAGGCAATCTGTGGTTGTTGCGTTAGGGGTAAACAAATACTCGTATTCTCCGTTATTTAACACACCAGTATTTTATTTGTCTGATGGTAACATAGGTATTTTGAGCCCCCCTACAAGTCGTAGGCCTGAAGGGCTAGTGGGCGGAATTCTATGCGTCGGGGAAGGTTGTTTGAATCGAGACGTTTCTCTACTTATCTGTGACTGCGGCTTTTGGTGAGTTGTCTTCGTTGGTAGTTGAGGTCCTGTGGGGTGGCCCTTTTTCAGGACCTCGGACTGGCTGTACTCAGCTGGTTTCTTCCTGCGGCTTTATCTGACTCTCTCGGAAGTCCCGGATAGTTTCCCCGGGACTTGGAGTGTGTCTGCGACCTCGGCTGGCATTACTCGTAGGAGAGCGCGTCTCCTCGTCTGCGTCGACGTCCGCAACGATACGGCTCGCGTTTATAACTTGCCCACCTCGGAAACTGCCACTACGGTTTCGGAAATGAACTCACAAGTTTCTGGCACTTCTACTTGGTTTGTCTCGGAAATTTACACATGAAGTTTCGGCTGTTCCTCGGTTCTTTCCCTGGTGACATCACAATTGACTTACTGACTGACTGACTGCTTGCCTCGTCACCATCCTGCGCACGACTACGTCTTCTCGGGGAATGGCACCTCTCGGTATGGGACTGCCACTCGTTTCCGGGAATTTACTCAAGTTCTCGGCACTGTTCCCATCACACGACTACCTACTCCCGTGTCTCCTTCACCCCCCGTCTCGGCCGAACACCTAACTCGTCTCGCGGTTATAGCGCCGAACAACTCCCGTCTTGGCTGGCAATAATTGGCTCTGCCGGGGTCCGAACCCAGCCTCGACTGCTTCACCCGACTGCCGCATCTCTGCGAGCGATATGTCTACCTGACTGATGATTCTCCCGACGGCGCGGATTTAACTGCCCTGAACAACTGCCTCTGAATGACCGCGAACAACTTACTCTCTGCCTTGGCTGCTCCTGAATTTAACTGGTGTCCCGCTATATTCAAGTTAGCTGTCAGCAGTTTCTCGAGAGAGAAATCGGGAAATCCCCTGTGTACCTGGCGCGTTTTTGTGCATGATTTCGTGTCTCGTCAGCGGCTTGTGCGCCCCTACAAGGGTGGAGGGAGGGTGCGGTTACTGTGGCGGGGATTCCTACAGAGCTGGGTCGGCACTAATTCTCGTCGGGGGCACCCCCTGATTCCTTCGTCGAGGGCCGCATATCAGCTATTTCTCGGGACTTACCCTGTTTCTCTAGACTTTGGTTCTTCCCTGCATATTCTTACGCATCGGGACTGCCTCGAGGGTGTGGAAAAAGAGCAATGCCTATCCCATGTACCATCACGCGTAAATAGTTTTCTTAATTCAGTAGTTTCGTTATAGAATCGGTATTGACTTATTTTTTTTTCCACCCATCGCAGCTGTTTACAGACAAATAAGGACATTCCGCATCAGAGCAGCCGAGATTTCACAGGCGACTCAAACGATGTAATAGTTTCTCACAACAGGATAGAAAACAAATGGAGGAACTGTTGCCTACACAGGCATAGGGGGCCGATGCCAACAAGAACGCTGACATTTGAGTGACATGTCGTTTTTTTCTAATATCATTGAATAGTAAGAAACTGTATTTTGGAACTTTTAAAGAAAGCAAAACAGTTTTTTGTATTTTGGTTTTGCATGTTATTTCAACTTCTCGTTCTTCCCTCTGTAAGAAATCTTGTGCAAATTTCCGAGAATATTGCATATCAGATATAAGGATTGAGTTTTGTCGCACCGTTTCCACATGAGCTTGTTGTATATGAAGAAGAAGAATAGTTATTAGCGAGAACACATGGTTTACATATGACAAAAATTTATGACATGTGTTTTAAAACACTTTACTTCATACCAACTTCTGAGAGTGGTTTAATTTTTTGCNTATGACAAAAATTTATGACATGTGTTTTAAAACACTTTACTTCATACCAACTTCTGAGAGTGGTTTAATTTTTTGCTACATGTCATAGAGCTCTGCCTGCCAATCAAATATCTTAGTATCAAAGTAACATAGTTTTGACTGGCCTAGTCGAGGAAGTGAAAATGTTTTTTACAAAGACACGGAGCCAATAACACAAGAAAATCTGCGAGCGCTCGTAAATATTCATGAAAAGCAGACGTCTTTAGTAATTACGAAATCCGCGTGCTAACAAAAACCAAANAGCGAGCGCTCGTAAATATTCATGAAAAGCAGACGTCTTTAGTAATTACGAAATCCGCGTGCTAACAAAAACCAAAACGCATCGTTTTTGTACTTTTAGATGGAATTACGTTAAATTTCTAATGACACGTAAAGGTACAAACATTTGAGTAATTTTACCAAATTTTTAGAATGAGTGTTTTTAAAAGACCTACCGACAAACCTGAACTCCACGATGATGCAGATTACGCCCATAAAGAGACCCGCATAAATTTACAAGGCCATTAGATGGCAGGATTGACTTGACGCAGTTTTACTTTATTTTTGTTAAGTTTGTGACTCTTCCGCAAATCTACCCCTCATCTTACGTACCGGAGTCTTGTTGGGCTAGTTGAATACACTTTACATTGAAAAAAGCGAATTACTTATAATTAAGTCCACAACGATGGTAAGGCCAGCACCACTGAACAACTAACAAAGATAAGGTCTAGGCTTACCGTCAAACTAACTCAATTTCTCTGGTCTCTACCTAGAAATAAAGACAGTAGTTTTCAAAACTGTAAGCCTATTAATTTTTTTTTCCAATTACTGGCCTTGAATTAAATTTATTGCACTCTAAAATCGAAACGGTTAAAACTGCTCCATATTAGCTAGTTTGACTGCAGAACTGTTGAAACTGCTTCACTTGAATCAATAAAATTTCACTGATAATTTTAATAGCTGGTATGAACTGATTACGCAGCTATTTATACTGATTCCTAATTGCAATGACCTGACAGTAAAACCTCAGTGCATTACGCTCATTCGCCAGTAGATAACATCTCAATAAATTGATATTAAGTGAAATAATTCTACCGATTGAAATCACTAATTCATATTTAGAGTGTACTACAGAGCGGTATTANAATTGATATTAAGTGAAATAATTCTACCGATTGAAATCACTAATTCATATTTAGAGTGTACTACAGAGCGGTATTAAATTTTTGTTTTGTGTGTGGGTTTATGTCTTGTTATGTGTTTCATAAGTTTACCAATTTTTTATACAGCGAGTGTTCTCACAGAACTGAACCTCTTTCCCCTCAACCTTCGCACCGAGACATAGTGCGCATATAAATAACTAAAGAGAGAGAGAGAGAGAGAGACAGATACAACACCCCATCTCTGATGTTCACTGCAGNAATTGATATTAAGTGAAATAATTCTACCGATTGAAATCACTAATTCATATTTAGAGTGTACTACAGAGCGGTATTACATTTTTGTTTTGTGTGTGGGTTTATGTCTTGTTATGTGTTTCATAAGTTTACCAATTTTTTATACAGCGAGTGTTCTCACAGAACTGAACCTCTTTCCCCTCAACCTTCGCACCGAGACATACTGCGCATATAAATAACTAAAGAGAGAGAGAGAGAGAGAGAGAGAGAGACAGATACAACACCCCATCTCTGATGTTCACTGGAGCGTGTAGGAGCGATACGCTACTCCGGGCAAGTGGCTATACTCCCGTAGCAATGCGCGTTAGTTCCGCGTCGCAGCGTTAAAGGACGAGGAAA
>NQII01000406.1:321017-345923 GCA_002778355.1 Clitarchus hookeri | reverse complement strand
GGGGGGGGGGGGGGGGGGGCAGCTCCCAGATTTAAGAGGCTATCATAACCGCTTGATAACTCTCCTTTGTCACGTGCCACACCACCTACCCCTTCCTCCATCTACCACTTAGTGCAGCTTAACAGCTTCAACCTTATCCCACGAGGGCGAGAAGACGCGGACAATGCAAGACCAGGGATGGTCTGCAACTCCCCTCCTCCCTCAATTCGGCTACATCTTAATAAACTAGGCAGCAGCTCGTGAGATTTCTATCTGGAGTGCACTTGTGAACGGGACCCGCAGTGGTTAGCCAGTTCGCAGTTGTGACGTGGAACGGAGCCAGTCCACACTGCGAAAATAGTCTGCAGTTTTACGAAGAATTCTTTGGAAACTAGATGCCGAGATTATTTTTGTAACGCTACTAAAAGCTGTTCGTGGTAAAATGAGCGCTTTTTAAATCAACCTTCGAAAAATGGCACTGTCCTTATTGCATATGTTTTCATGGATGCACTGACTTGGATGCATCAAGTAAAATTGGTAACGACGGACGGGAAGTAGTTCCATGCCTTCATGTTATATTAAAATTGTTAGATAAACATTTGTGAACACTGAAATAATTTATTATGCTTTCTGTTTTTTTAATGCTTTTAAGAGTATAAACCAGCAAACTTGTAAAATATTTACTTTTATAGTAATTTCCCTTGGCCGACGCATGAATAGTGTGATCAGGCCCACAGCATTGTTCGCTTTACATATGGTGGAAGGATACAAAATGTCCGTTCAAGTAGATCTAAAGCATGACTTTNGCCCACAGCATTGTTCGCTTTACATATGGTGGAAGGATACAAAATGTCCGTTCAAGTAGATCTAAAGCATGACTTTCAAAAGTGCTCAGTTTACTATGCACATCCTGTAATGAATTAAAGCTATTTTTACGAAACCTTAATGCGGGATGTGTAAATTGTTGTCGACTTCTTAACAGTCTGTGCTGTAGAGTTGAAGTTTACTATAAACATTAAGCTACATGTACTGTTTTTTATGTTTCATGAAATACTGAGTTGTAAAGACACTATATTTCAGCTGTAGAGGTACAAGAAAATCTTTTGCAACTTATTTCCAAATAATTGTTTGTAAAACGCAAAAAAAAAAAAAAAAAAAAAAAAAAAAAAAAAAAAAAAAACTTAACTGCGTATAGTTTGTTTCACTAACAAGTGCATTTTTTTTTTTACACTTCTGATGACAATGTGTATTACAGCTGTTTACTCGGACACAGAGGCGTCTCCCCATGACACAGATGATGCTTACACAAACACGCTCAGATGAATGGCAACCTTCCCAGACTATCAACAGAAACTATTTTGTCACGGAAATATCTGTACATAAGACTAGTTTGAAAACTGTCAATAAACATGCACTAGTTCGTTTGCACATGTGGGGTCAAGTGATACGACCATTTGCTATAATGATATTTGTAGTGCTTGTCTCGAGCGTGGTTATTGTTGCTAGTGAACAAAGTGCTGCGTTTTCCAGTGTTGCAAATAAGACTTTTTTGAAGAGTGCAATCTGACATACGATCAATTGGTTATTACAATGAATAAGTTGTGGTGATAAGATGTGAACCAGTCAATACAGAGAACAGTGGCATGGTTTACTAATCAGTCACCCACAGGGACGATCATTGGGCACGCAGCCCCGCAATGTACAGTGCAACACACAGACGATTTGTGCACTACGTCTGAATGGCTTATAGGTTCCATCCAGAGTCCTTTTTCAATGCAAACAACAGTGTTTATCCACGTTTTCCTTTCGGCATCTCAATATCTTATTTCGTATATCTTGTAAGAAATAAATGTATGAATTTCTCCCGCTATTTAAAATTGAAACGCAGAAAAGTTTGATGGGTTTCAAAGAATGAAGTAATCTGTAAAGAGCAAAAAATCGTTCGCGGGATTAGAGGTCGTATTTAACATTTGGTAATTCTGGTTGCTTCGGAGGTCCTTTACTTAAGTACTACTATGAAATTTATATGTATTCGCACAATGAAGTGCCACTCCTNAGGTTCCATCCAGAGTCCTTTTTCAATGCAAACAACAGTGTTTATCCACGTTTTCCTTTCGGCATCTCAATATCTTTTTTCGTATATCTTGTAAGAAATAAATGTATGAATTTCTCCCGCTATTTAAAATTGAAACGCAGAAAAGTTTGATGGGTTTCAAAGAATGAAGTAATCTGTAAAGAGCAAAAAATCGTTCGCGGGATTAGAGGTCGTATTTAACATTTGGTAATTATGGTTGCTTCGGAGGTCCTTTACTTAAGTACTACTATGAAATTTATATGTATTCGCACAATGAAGTGCCACTCCTNATGGTTGCTTCGGAGGTCCTTTACTTAAGTACTACTATGAAATTTATATGTATTCGCACAATGAAGTGCCACTCCTTCCTACCCCCTTTACTTCAGGATGGGCCTAACATTGTAACTTCATAAACTAGATGCAGAGAAACTGCCACAAATCAATACCCGCAATGAAGACTCTCAGAGAACTGGGAAGTAAACACTTTCTGCGCACACTACCGTCCGTGAGTGTACTTCATGCTTAACATCTCCACAATTGCGAAGATGGTTCTTATGGAAGGGTAAATTAAGTTCTGTGATGTTAGATCAGGCTGAATACTAAAACGCGGCCCCTAGTTCTCCCGCACATGTGCTGTGAAGTGGATTCCCGTCTTTAGTCCTGCCACAGAACAACTAGGTATACAGAAGAAAAACTATTGTGTATGGTAACTTATTTGCCAGGCAGCAGTTTAACAAACATGAACTATTCTGTTGCACGCAGAAAGAAATCAGAAATTAAGGCCGTTTGGAGATTTTCAGGAAGCCAAACAGAGAATGGGTACGCCCACTTTCCGTCAATTTCGCTTCTGGAGCCCAATTTTTGAAACTACCGGGATAATTCCTCTATCGGAATGACGTCATTCCGCTAGAGGAATGCTGAAAATCAATTTTTCAACACTCGATAGTGGAATTGTATACCGGAATCGAGCTGTGAAGTGTCAAAATCAATACGACAGCAAGGCATCTGCCGGAATCGNGATAGTGGAATTGTATACCGGAATCGAGCTGTGAAGTGTCAAAATCAATACGACAGCAAGGCATCTGCCGGAATCGCCATTCCTTAAAAAATTAGTCTGTAAATATCAATGTGCGATGAAGGAAACGTGAAAATATACGGTATATTGTGGTTAAATATAAATATAATCGAGGAAGTAGAGTAAAAACTAAGACCGTTACCACACATCAAATTATGTTCGCTTTAAAAAACTGAGAAAAATGCCGTTAAAGTAATGTTAAGTTAGCACACGAAAATTGACAGGAGTGCTGTGAATACCAAGTAAAGCATAACACTAAAGAGTTAAATTATAAAACGAATAATTTTAATTTTGCAGTAAAAGCTAACATATAAAAGCACTAAAATATAACAGAGTTAGTCAGTTGTCTATACGAGTTTGTCACATATTGGGATGATATGGTACTCAACAAAATGTACCCATACACACAACTGTGCAACTCAAAGCTTATTGAATTCCATATATTTTGGCCAGAAACAGAGAAAATACTCTTAGTAATACCATAAACTAATTTCTATTTGCCGAAGCAGAGTTTTAGTAAGATGTACTATACGTAGTACCAAATATTGTTTTATTTTGACTTACTTTACAAGCAGTTGCAGAAATATAAAAAGTGTTAAAGCTTTCTTATACATAGATATTAACCTTTATAAAAAATTAGGTTTTAAAACCTACAATACAAACCAAAAAAATGCTAAATATAGTGTTAAAAATACAGAGTATAATATGTAGCGCTATCTATAATCAGTATTTATAAACATATGTAGTTTTATATCATTAGCACCACGTTATATATTTTTTTATTTAAAAAAAATTGAAATTGGGCAAAACATGTTTCGTTTACTCGCTTAGCTTGTGGTTGCGCATTACCGGTAATGAGTTCCTGAATTCCAGTATTCATCGACTTTGCTACCCCAAGACACTTGCCCGGGTCTCGTGACTATCACGGAGTAAGCATAAATAACACGGAACTGACATTTCAGTACTTTCTATTATGGAGTTTTGGTGCAGCGTAAACTCCGTTTTATAAAATCACGGATCTGTTGGAATAACAAAATATAAACTAACACGCACAAAAAAATTGTATCACGTGACTTTGGTAGCTGTGTTGGCTATACCTAACCCAGTAATAACGAAATACACAGAAGACGAAACTGAATCTGTGCCACTTTAGTCAATTAAAAAAAACTCATATTTAGCAACAGTTTTTACCTACGGTCTCTATAATTTCAATTAAACTGGGAATATTTCGTTTCAGTTTCTTATTTTCTATTCCCTACAATGTTAATATGTGATGCCATGTACATTTTACTTCAATTTACAACACAGGGAGCTAACATACAGTATTTCCCTGTCAGAGACCATTCACGGTTACTTCCAACTTTTCTGAAAACCTGCTAAATTTCAACTTTCAGGGTATCCCTCCACCTCAGACAAACAAAGCTTAGTATAGTCTAGAAAATTACACGAAAGGGACAACCCACCGGCTTCGTGAGCACTCGATATAATAATATTTTGTACAAGAACTATATCTTACTAGGCTTCGCCAACACATCTATTTTCTTAGTTTTNTATTACTAGGCTTCGCCAACACATCTATTTTCTTAGTTTTATTTGCATTATTTGTAAAATAAATATTATAGTTAATGTATAAAATGGTTAACGAAAAGTTCAATTTAACCAACAATAAGGTACTTTTATGTTAACGTAAGTATAAAACGGTTGTGATAAATGATATATTTAGGAACCAACCAAACATGTCATAATTGGGGCAATTTTTCAAAGGTTNAGAAAATTACACGAAAGGGACAACCCACCGGCTTCGTGAGCACTCGATATAATAATATTTTGTACAAGAACTATATCTTACTAGGCTTCGCCAACACATCTATTTTCTTAGTTTTATTTGCATTATTTGTAAAATAAATATTATAGTTAATGTATAAAATGGTTAACGAAAAGTTCAATTTAACCAACAATAAGGTACTTTTATGTTAACGTAAGAATAAAACGGTTGTGATAAATGATATATTTAGGAACCAACCAAACATGTCATAATTGGGGCAATTTTTCAAAGGTTNTATAAAACGGTTGTGATAAATGATATATTTAGGAACCAACCAAACATGTCATAATTGGGGCAATTTTTCAAAGGTTTGATTGAAAGTGTGAAGATACCGCGAATAAACTATACAAGTTCTCTCGTACCTTGTGAAGATGAAAGATGCAATAACCGAGTAGACTAGGCTCACCTCCTCGATCTGGAGGTGGAAGGTGTTCTGCAGGTAGGATGCCTGGAAGAGCACGAGCAGGTAGAAGTTCCAGGAGCGGCAGAAGTTGGCCACGATGATGGCGTAGACTGGCATGGAGGTGAAGAAGGCTCTCCAGGGAGTGGTCGCCATGGTCGGCACGGCCTGCAGCGTGCTCTGCCCCAGCGACTGCTCGATGTACATGAGCTCGCGCGCCGAGATGGTGGGGTGCTTCGACGGCTTATCGAACGACAGCCACAACCAGAAGAGGTACCACACCAGCCCCACCACGCCTGCAAACACACACACCCCACTTGTCGACGGCTCCTCTGCTGCCTCTCGTCTGTGCCACCAGCAGGAGAAACATGCCGAATTAGACTTATCGTTTGAGTTACACGAGTTTCACTTATTCTTTGGCAGCAGCCAATTGACTTCTCAGTCTTCACATACACGTACCATAGTTGTTTACTCATTTACTGCCTCCATGGTTCAACTCGACTGTATGTGATAAGGTCACATCATTTCTTCCTGTTTATTACTGGTTAAAGAGCTCTCCTGGATTGTCAAAACCACAGCGTTCCAATTACAAAAGAAACAGGTTACGTTTTTTTAAATTATAGCTTTACACTGAAAGAATTTACGAAATTCATGGACCTTTACCTNCAAAAGAAACAGGTTACGTTTTTTTAAATTATAGCTTTACACTGAAAGAATTTACGAAATTCATGGACCTTTACCTGACGTTTCGTTTCGAAAATATTTCTCTGCCTCATAAATATCTGATGAAAATCCATGGCTTCATTGGTTACTACCCTTTAAGGTGACCCTCCCCCGCTATATTGGAGTTTTGATTTTTCTTGATTATTCATGTTTTTAAAAAAGAACATTCTGAAATTACACCTTATCCAACTAAATGTTGACCTTGTATTGCAGTACGGACAAGAAAAGGGAACCACGATCTCAAAAATACGTCACAATATTAATTCTGCTAACATTTGGCGAAGTCTATATTGTGACGTAAATACGATTTCGTAGTTCAGTCGTTATTTCTGTATTGTTTATAGGCAGTTCACGGTAAACTGAGCACTTTCGAAAGCCCTGCTAAAGATGTACTTGTATGCACATTATGTATTCTTCCACTTTATGTAAAATTAATGTTGCCATGGGTAACATCAATCACTTTATTCATGCGCCGGTTAACTGAAACTGTGTTATTTTGAGAAAAGCAAATATTTTACAACCCTGCCAATTCTTACACTTATGTGCGATAAAAAAAACCAGAAATCATAAGAAATAATTTTTTTTTTTCATTAAATGCTTGAATAACCATTTTCAATCAACGCTAAGACATGGAATTACTTTCCCTCCGCCGTTACCGACTTTATTGAGCATATGCCAGTCATTGTGCCCATTAAAATACATGCAGGTAGATGCAGTGACACATTTCAAAAATTGATTTCAAAAGTGATTAATTAACCCCTTACAGCCTTTAAGGTCAATACCTAGTTAGGTATAGTGCTACTTTTAGTATTTTCTTAAAAAAAAAACATAGACTAGTTTAAAAAACCAAGAACCCAATACGGCGGGAGAAGGTACCTTTTATTATATCTTTAATTTCCTGTCTGACAATTGTCCAGGAAAGTGCACACCCTTCCATTTACAATTATTTTTGGCTTAATGATCATTCGCTGCGTGCCAAAAATCGCTGCCAATGGCAAAAAAAATGCGAAGTTTGCCGGCCAATAATAGCATAAAAATTAAAAATAATTGTATAGTTAATATATTAATTGGAAATTTTTCCTGCTTATATATTTAAAAAAGAAACTTCTCAGTATTAACATCGAGTGATTTAAAAAATCACAGAAAAACTAAACTAGGATGGCCGGGTCGGGAACGGAACCTACTTCTTCCCGATTACGTGTCCGGTCGTTCGCCATAGCGCCTTCTCGCTCGATAACGTTTTGGGAAATAGCTTCTGGCATAACAAGCGAAATACAGCACGACTGAAATGCTTCAGTCGTGAACATAGTATGTTTGAACTTATTTCACTCTCAGATTACTTCGCGAAAATTCCCTGACGCAAAAAATGCTTCTCTAAACGCTACACACTGATTGAAAAATGTCCGTAAAGTTATGGAAAGTACCGGCTACAAATTATCCAGACATCTGCGTTAAATAACGGACTCTTAGTTTTTTTTCAATAACGTTCTCCCCATAAATTTTACATAAATCTCTGTGAATTCACGGAATGTGTCCATAAACTTGTGATTTTGTTTTTTTTAAATGCTCTTCATAAAAATGGGTAACAAAAAAAAGTTTTTCATGCGTAGTGTGGGTGTTTCACTGTGTATAAAGAGGACTATAAAATGTTCAGAAAAGTGCCAGCAGTGGCTGGCGCTTCTCCTGAGATCTGTGACCGCTGTGTTCTATTGGGTGGTGGGGCGACTCACCGTAGAAGTAGAAGGGCGCGTGCCAGCTGATGCTGCCCGTCAGCACGCCGGACAGCGGCATGCCCAGCACCACGCCTGCGTACGAGCCGCAGAAGGCCAAGGTCGCGAGCCTAGAGCGCTCCAGCGGCGGAGCCCAGAACCTCCAGATGCCGTGGCACGCCGGGTACGTCACACCCTTAAACCACAACAACATCCGTCACAATTACGCTCTTACACCTTAGAGCGATTATGGAAGTAGAGTGAGCTTGCGAGATGCGCAGTACCATTCTCTCTGCTCCCAACACTCGACTGCTTTTATGCCAATTACGCTATCACGACGTCGAGAGGATTTGAGGTTTGAAAAAAAAAACACTGTTTACGCAAGTAAGCGATTAGATGTTTGTACACTTCATCTGACCTAGGTTAAAATAAACTATAATAAATTCTATTTAGCCAAAGCTATTTTGGCATATCGCACACTGAATGTAAGACTATCGTAGCCCATGAAATCGAGTTTTTGCGTTATTCGTGTCGTAAGAAAGGAACTATCTGTAAACCCACAGTAAAATACTATTGTAACAACTTGACGTACGTCAGATAAATGGGTGTTGCACATTGAAAAAAAAAAAGTTTTAATAAGTATGCAGTAGGCTTTTGACCGTTATTTGAACACTTTTGAAATCAACCTTTGAAAAATGTCACTGCTCCTACCAGCATGATTTTAACTGGTACACTGACTGCTGTGCGCCAAGTTAAGTTGGTAACTACGAAGGGGAAGTAGTTCAATGCCTTGACGTTGAATTAAAAGTGGTAGGTAAAACATTTGTGAATAACGAATTCATTTATTTTACATTCTGTGTTTTAATGCGTATAAGTGTAAAATTAAAAAAATATATAAAATATCTAGTTTTTTTTAATTATTGCACAGTTTAACTTGACTGGTACATGACTGAAGTGATCAGCCCCATGAAAATGTTAATTTTATATGATGTAAGAATACACTATGAGCATACAAATTGATCTTAAGCATAGCTTTCAAAAGTGTTCAGTTTACCGTGAACAGCCTTTAAACATTAACATTTATTATTTACACATATATGGTTTTCATAAGGATTCAATAGGGTACCGTTCTATATTAGCACAGTTTTAATACTCCATTCCATGATAGACAGAGTACTGTAAAAAAACAAAAAACAAAAAAAGCCACAGTTCTTTTACCTCACATTTACCGTATATAATAGGTTTTGAGTTTTTAACGTTTTGCATTTATGGTGCGATATAACAGGGTTGGTCAGGTCAACATTTAAATGTAAACAAACACGTTCGTCATTACTGACCACGCGATTTTGGCATTTCTATTGGCGATAGGTGAGTCAGACTGGAGACATGCACAGAATACGAAAATCGGTCTAACTCATCTTTAGTGTATACTCTACATATGACATTTTCTTTCAGAATGTATAAGACGTCTTTCCTTGATACACTGTTCACAGACGCCTGGAAAAAAAAACAGCGAGCTCATTTATATGCAGGTAAGATTTCACATTCTCTCGTTCGATCAAGCAAACATCAACTGATAATTGGCTGGAAAGCGATGACTATGACTGTATTTTATTGCAGGTTTATTTTCAGCTCAAAATTTTACCCACGGTGTGAAATAAATGAATGGAATAATTGAAGAATAATAAAAACTTGCGAGGTTTTCGATTATAGCTTGCCCTGATGCAAAATAGCGGATTTCTTAAGTCTGTGAACACAGAAGTTTGACAACCATATCGCAATCTGAATTCTATGAAATAAAGACCGCATATTTGGTTGTAAACTTCAAAAATTCTTTGAGGCCTAGATATTTCCCGTATTCATTTTACGGCAAGGGTTGCATTTAGCGAAGATTTTTAATACTAGGCCTTCTTTAGCTTGCACATTGGCTACAATCCATTTGAACAGCGTTTTTTTTCCCAGTGTATACTGAGTTGTACAGGACTCGCTTGTTTTATTGCTAGGTGCTTATTTCTTTCTGAATGGTGTTCCAAGGTGTGCCCACACAACCATTTTCCCAGTTGCAATCATTACAAGGAAGAATGCACGTTGGTCTATCTGTGGTAAACGAAGCCCAAAGNACACTGAATGTAAGACTATCGTAGCCCATGAAATCGAGTTTTTGCGTTATTCGTGTCGTAAGAAAGGAACTATCTGTAAACCCACAGTAAAATACTATTGTAACAACTTGACGTACGGCAGATGAATGGGTGTTGCACATTGAAAAAAAAAAAGTTTTAATAAGTATGCAGTAGGCTTTTGACCGTTATTTGAACACTTTTGAAATCAACCTTTGAAAAATGTCACTGCTCCTACCAGCATGATTTTAACTGGTACACTGACTGCTGTGCGCCAAGTTAAGTTGGTAACTACGAAGGGGAAGTAGTTCAATGCCTTGACGTTGAATTAAAAGTGGTAGGTAAAACATTTGTGAATAACGAATTCATTTATTTTACATTCTGTGTTTTAATGCGTATAAGTGTAAAATTAAAAAAATATATAAAATATCTAGTTTTTTTTAATTATTGCACAGTTTAACTTGACTGGTACATGACTGAAGTGATCAGCCCCATGATAATGTTAATTTTATATGATGTAAGAATACACTATGAGCATACAAATTGATCTTAAGCATAGCTTTCAAAAGTGTTCAGTTTACCGTGAACAGCCTTTAAACATTAACATTTATTATTTACACATATATGGTTTTCATAAGGATTCAATAGGGTACCGTTCTATATTAGCACAGTTTTAATACTCCATTCCATGATAGACAGAGTACTGTAAAAAAACAAAAAAAAAAAAAGCCACAGTTCTTTTACCTCACATTTGCCGTATATAATAGGTTTTGAGTTTTTAACGTTTTGCATTTATGGTGCGATATAACAGGGTTGGTCAGGTCAACATTTAAATGTAAACAAACACGTTCGTCATTACTGACCACGCGATTTTGGCATTTCTATTGACGATAGGTGAGTCAGACTGGAGACATGCACAGAATACGAAAATCGGTCTAACTCATCTTTAGTGTATACTCTACATATGACATTTTCTTTCAGAATGTATAAGACGTCTTTCCTTGATACACTGTTCACAGACGCCTGGAAAAAAAAACAGCGAGCTCATTTATATGCAGGTAAGATTTCACATTCTCTCGTTCGATCAAGCAAACATCAACTGATAATTGGCTGGAAAGCGATGACTATGACTGTATTTTATTGCAGGTTTATTTTCAGCTCAAAATTTTACCCACGGTGTGAAATAAATGAATGGAATAATTGAAGAATAATAAAAACTTGCGAGGTTTTCGATTATAGCTTGCCCTGATGCAAAATAGCGGATTTCTTAAGTCTGTGAACACAGAAGTTTGACAACCATATCGCAATCTGAATTCTATGAAATAAAGACCGCATATTTGGTTGTAAACTTAAAAAATTCTTTGAGGCCTAGATATTTCCCGTATTCATTTTACGGCAAGGGTTGCATTTAGCGAAGATTTTAATACTAGGCCTTCTTTAGTTTGCACATTGGCTACAATCCATTTGAACAGCGTTTTTTTTCCCAGTGTATACTGAGTTGTACAGGACTCGCTTGTTCTATTGCTAGGTGCTTATTTCTTTCTGAATGGTGTTCCAAGGTGTGCCCAGACAACCATTTTCCCAGTTGCAATCATTACAAGGAAGAATGCACGTTGGTCTATCTGTGGTAAACGAAGCCCAAAGNGACAACCATTTTCCCAGTTGCAATCATTACAAGGAAGAATGCACGTTGGTCTATCTGTGGTAAACGAAGCCCAAAGTACAGAGCATTGTCTCCCTCTACTGATGGCACGAAGTCTGGCTTCGCCGCGCTCATATCTCAAGCACACAGCAGCGAAACCAACGCGGATATATAATTNACGAAGTCTGGCTTCGCCGCGCTCATATCTCAAGCACACAGCAGCGAAACTAACGCGGATATATAATTAACTTCAACCACACACACCAGCAAGCATTATGTCAGGACGTCCTTAACCATTACGAGCGTGGGGAGAAATCAGCCAGAAGCGATAGGAAACCTTACGCAACGTGAAACAGCTTTATCACACACAAGGCCCGTTTCTTGAGGCTTGCGCAACCAATAAATAGCTAGCATGATTTTATAAAAAATTCCGTCTCTACCTTACTGTTTTTTTTTTCTGGCCAGTTCTGTATCCACAATTTGTAAGATTATAATTTTAGTTTTGGAAAAAGTGGGCCTTTTTGGATTATGACATCAACTTCTGAANATTTGTAAGATTATAATTTTAGTTTTGGAAAAAGTGGGCCTTTTTGGATAATGACATCAACTTCTGAAAAAATGAATAAAACAAATAAAGTAAATAATGTTTTTTTAAAATAATGTAACAAATATAGTTTATATTAAACAACTCCTCATTGATACTGCTAATTTAAATATAAACCCATCAAGCTAAACACACCACTCGATACAGCCAGTTGGTTAAAGACCATTCTACAGTTTGGGAGAGAAGTGCTGTGTGTAGTGCGTAAGTAGAGCGATGGCGAGCGGGAGTTCTGTATCCAGAGAAAAAAAGTAATTGTTACTGCAGCAGTACGTATACAGGTCTTTTACATCTTGCTTGACTTCTATGCCAATAATTCTTCACACTTCCACCAAAGTGGAAGCCCAAGAAAGACCAGGTTAACTTCCTTGGTTAAAAAGATAAATCTCTCCCTCCCACACCTTCCCCAAAAAGTGTAACACATACTGTTTTACTGTGCTATTCTTTAAGAAATGCTGCAGGGAATTCACTGAGGCTACTGTTACAATAATTGCGACAGAGAGAAAGAGAGAGAGAGAGAGAGAGAGAGAGACGTAGGGAAATAAAGAAAGCTGAGCTATATGGAAAACATGAGTGAAAATTATTTGCAGAAGTCGGGGACAAGAGGACAGGGAAAAAAGAGCTAGGAGCCGGCCGGCCTTCATGTTATAGAGTCACCCAACCGCCATATAGGATGTCGGTGACCTTAAACTTGACCTTTGATGTTTACCCTATGCCCATGACCTTAAATGACCTTGATTCGAAAAATTTAAAAATCGCCAAACATTATAAAATAAAAATAAAAATTTGAATATAAAAAAAATTGAAATAACCAATATTATTTAAAAAAAAACTTAAATATGTAAACTGGAGAGCCAAAAACAAACTGGTAGAGGCGTGCGTATGCAAATAACATAAATATAGAACCAATCAGAGTAACGCGATGCTGTCGGCAGCGCCTATATAAGACAACAAGCGTCCGGCAAAGTTGCTAGATCGGTTACTGCTGCTACAATGTCAGGTTATCAAGATTTAAGAGAGTTTGAACGTGGTGTTATAGTCAGCGCACGAGAGATGGAACATAGCATCTCCAAGGTAGCGGTAAAGTATGGATNGAGTTTGAACGTGGTGTTATAGTCAGCGCACGAGAGATGGAACATAGCATCTCCAAGGTAGCGGTAAAGTATGGATTTTCGCGTACGACCATTTCACGAGTGTACCGTGAATATCGGGAATCCGGTGAAACATAAAATATTCGACATCGCTGTGGCCAGAAAAATATCGTGAATGAAAGGGACAAAGGACGACTGACGAGAATCATTAAACGTCGCAGACGTGCAACCCTTTCTCAAATTGGCGCAGATTTCAATGCTGGGGCCTCAACAAGTGCCAGCGTGCGAACTATTCAACAGACCATTATTGACATGGGCTTTCGGAGCCGTAGGCCCACTCGTGTACCGTTGTTGACTGCACAACACAAAGCTTTACTCCTCGCCTGGGCCCGCCAACACCGCCATTGGACTGTTGATGACTGGAAACACGTTGCCTGGTCTGACGAGTCTCGTTTCCAATTGTATGAGCCATTCTCATGAATCCATGGACCCTACATGTCAACAGAGGACTGTTCAAGCTGGTAGAGGCTCTGTCATGGTATGGGGCGTGTGCAGTTGGCGTGAAATGGGACCCCTGATATGTCTAGATACGGCTCTGACAGGTGACATATACGTCAGCATCCTGTCCGATCACCGGCAGCCATTCATGTCCATTGTGCATTCCGACGGACGTGGACAATTCCAGCAGGACAATGCGACAACCCGCACGTCGAAAGTTGCTACTGAGTGGCTCCAGGAACACTCTTCTGACTTTAGACACTTCCATTGNATGCGACAACCCGCACGTCGAAAGTTGCTACTGAGTGGCTCCAGGAACACTCTTCTGACTTTAGACACTTCCATTGACCGCCTAAATCACCTCACATGAACATTATTGAGCATATCTGGGATGCCTTGCAACGTGCTGTTCAGAAGAAATCTCCACCGCCTCGGACTCCTATTTGATTTGTGGACTGCCCTACAGAGTTTCATGGTGTGAATTGCCTACTGCATACTTTCAGACATTAGTCGAGTCCATGCCACGTCGTCTTGCGGTACTTCTGCGTGCTCGCGGGGGCTCTACACGATATTAGGCAGGTTTACAAGTTTTTTTTGGCTCTTCAGTGTACATGTAGGAGGAACGGGTTTCGATAACAGCTGGATCTTCTAAGCTCCCAACACGAAAAGCCCTCGCCAGGTCGACCAGCGTCCACCTCGTCCATCATGTTAGGTGTTGATGATCTTGACCCTGACTTGAGACATTGACTATGAAAAACCTTGAAACCAAAAAAATTCCAAAAAATTCCTAACAAATTAAAAAAAATTGGAAAAAAAAAAAAATTACCCAAGTGAAAGTTACACAGATATATCCCGACTGGAAAACAATAATGTTTTTGTGCAAATGTTTTCAGTAAAAGTTGCAATGCGCGGCGACATGAGAAGAGTGACTGTTTGCAGAACCCATCTCATGCTTTTCTTATCTGATATAATAACTGTACCAGACAGTTCACTCTAAATGATAAACTAAATAAACAAATCATTAATGATAAATGTAGTATTTTTTTCGCCCACTGAGAAACAGCTTGTGATGACTTCGTTATCTTTTGTTACTACACTACATACAATATTCGTAGATGACGAGGGAACTCGCATGTTCAAGCATTACCACAATGACCACGAGCAGTTTATGCAAGGTGATACAATGAAGGAACACATCAAAATCTGCAAGGGTTAGTCTACTGGGAGCCAGCAAATTATGTCGCCAATACTCCCTGAGGTATCGATGGCCACTATTTCCGCAGACGATTATGACGAGATAGCTAATTATAATGACGGAATGAGAGACCCTCGAGGCACGATAAAGTCGGTGTGTGTGGATTGTACACTTACCAGACGTTCGTGTGACGTCCACGAACTTCATAACAAACTGTTGTCAGCTCTTAATACTGATGATAACCATGTGACTCCTACAAAGAAAAGTAAATTTGACATTGAAGATGAAACAAGATGTGAAGACGATGATGAAGATAGCATTGATGATAATGACTATGACAACAGTGTTGATAAAGTATCTGATGAGAAGGATGACGATTCTCTTGACATTCCCTCACATTTAACCAAAGAATTTCCTTCGAAAAGTGAAGACGACAGAAGGAGTCAAGAAAGCTAGTTGCATATTTCCCGAAGAACCGAATGAACAACAACTATCAGAGTCTATAAACTAACTGGAAGTTTTTGTTCTCCTAGACTCACATATTGTTGAGATAAATTTAACCATCGATGAACTGAAGGATCGAGGTTATATCAGATGTGACTGCTGGCTATTATCCGTGATCTGCAAACATCTGAGAAATGTTAAGATGCAATACACAAAATAATTAGAAAGATAGAATGTTAATAATTAATAATTAAATAAAATTTATATATATATATAGTGTGTGTTTAATTCCTTATACAACCCCTTTAACTTCACTGAAAGCCTTATTAATTCAGTGCANGTCCATCATGTTAGGTGTTGATGATCTTGACCCTGACTTGAGACATTGACTATGAAAAACCTTGAAACCAAAAAAAATTCCAAAAAATTCCTAACAAATAAAAAAAAATTGGAAAAAAAAAAAAATTACCCAAGTGAAAGTTACACAGATATATCCCGACTGGAAAACAATAATGTTTTTGTGCAAATGTTTTCAGTTAAAGTTGCAATGCGCGGCAACATGAGAAGAGTGACTGTTTGAAGAACCCATCTCATGCTTTTCTTATCTGATATAATAACTGTACCAGACAGTTCACTCTAAATGATAAACTAAATAAACAAATCATTAATGATAAATGTAGTATTTTTTTCGCCCACTGAGAAACAGCTTGTGATGACTTCGTTATCTTTTGTTACTACACTACATACAATATTCGTAGATGACGAGGGAACTCGCATGTTCAAGCATTACCACAATGACCACGAGCAGTTTATGCAAGGTGATACAATGAAGGAACACATCAAAATCTGCAAGGGTTAGTCTACTGGGAGCCAGCAAATTATGTCGCCAATACTCCCTGAGGTATCGATGGCCACTATTTCCGCAGACGATTATGACGAGATAGTTAATTATAATGACGGAATGAGAGACCCTCGAGGCACGATAAAGTCGGTGTGTGTGGATTGTACACTTACCAGACGTTCGTGTGACGTCCACAAACTTCATAACAAACTGTTGTCAGCTCTTAATACTGATGATAACCATGTGACTCCTACAAAGAAAAGTAAATTTGACATTGAAGATGAAACAAGATGTGAAGACGATGATGAAGATAGCATTGATGATAATGACTATGACAACAGTGTTGATAAAGTATGTGATGAGAAGGATGACGATTCTCTTGACATTCCCTCACATTTAACCAAAGAATTTCCTTCGAAAAGTGAAGACGACAGAAGGAGTCAAGAAAGCTAGTTGCATATTTCCCGAAGAACCGAATGAACTTGTTGATAGTCTCAGATATTTGATTGACCTTCAAAAACAAGAGGATCTCTCACATATTGTTGAGATAAATTTAATCATCGATGAACTGAAGGATCGAGGTTATATCAGATGAGACTGCTGGCTATTATCCGTGATCTGCAAACATCTGAGAAATGTTAAGATGCAATACACAAAATAATTAGAAAGATAGAATGTTAATAATTAATAATTAAATAAAATTTATATATATATATAGTGTGTGTTTAATTCCTTATACAACCCCTTTAACTTCACTGAAAGCCTTATTAATTCAGTGCAGTGGTGTAAATAATCAGTTGAGAGAGTCTGTTTTAGATAAAATTTATGTGAGTGCATACAGGTGGAGAGCTATGGTTCGATATGAAGTATTATGACTTAATCGGGTCGTCTAAAATTGATGAGTTCTATATGGCGAACGAATGAAGTGAGGGGAATATTTTTGAGGAATGTTTGGCAACCAGTGGGTTGGCTTGGTTAGTTGGTCTGGTAAGTTAGTATATGACCCTTTGGTATGGTCACCTCTGGTAGAAATATTTTTCAAAGATTCGGCAGAAGATTTACTGCTTAGAGGTTTGCTACGAAACTCTTATTTGGATACTTTTTTTAAAGATTTTCTATCATAGTTTGATTGTTTAGGTTGGTGGTATGACAGGTTAGTCTTGTTGGTTGTTCTAGCCAGTTTTGTAGGAACTGGTCTCGTCAGGAGTTTGTTTTGGTCTCACTCAAGAACCAGTATTGGGTGGAGTTAATGTTGAGTGGAGTTAGTCTTGGGTGGAGTGGGTCTTGGGTGGAGTGGGTCTTGGGTGGAGTGGGTCTTGGGTGGAGTCGGTCNTACATAGGGTTATGTGTGTTTGTTGCTTCCGGAGTAAAGACCAATCTGCTAGTCTTTCTGAGTAGTTTAGTTCGCCTCTGGGATTTATACATATTGCCAATATGATGTTTGGTATAGGAATCGTGCCAGACGAGGCCGCTGGCAGGCGGGTTTTCTCGCGGTTTCCCACGCTATTGCTCTCCGGCTCTGCTCCATTCTCAAATCATTTTACAATCACCGGTGCTCAAGACCTCGTTGTTAAGAGCCGCTTAAATTTCTCAACTTATCTCATGTTTGGTATAAAAATCATGCAGTTCGTAAACATAAAAGTTTTTGTGAAGTCGTGACCAAGTTAGGAGAACGAGTGAGGAAGACAAGACTGAAACCTTGGCTCAACTCATGATTTCAGCATTAGGTCAGAATGCCCACTCACAAAGCCCTCTCTGTGAGGTAGTTTGTGGGGAAAAAGGTACTCCTATTGTCTATGATCGAGCATTCCCCATATTAGGCATGTCTGGAACTCTGCGGGTTATTTAAATCCCCCAAAGTAAAAGTGCAATGAAAAGGTCACATTTCAACAATGCTGAAGAGGTGAAAAAAAGTAGATCTGCCCAAATGTCTGACAGTTTTTGAGTTGCAGAACTGCTTGAACAGTGACAGATACATCTGTAGCGGTGTATAGATAGGGGATGGGAATAGGCTGAAGCAGATTGAAGCTAGGCTGTAATATTTTTGGATCAGAACCACTACTACCTTTCTCGAATAGCCACATTTCCTACACAGCGAGAAAATGGTAAATGCCTTGTACAAGGGAAGTGTTATTCATTGTGCAGACAATACTATGGAGTTCATAAATAACTGTCGGAAATAACAACAAGCCCAAAACTTGTTATTTACTGGTCAAGAGGCGTAGGAGGAAGTTAAGTATATAGCTATACACGTCTGTTTCAAACACAGAATTAGTTATTTGCACAGTCCAAAATAAATGTAAACCGTTGCCTNTATATAGCTATACACGTCTGTTTCAAACACAGAATTAGTTATTTGCACAGTCCAAAATAAATGTAAACCGTTGCCTGAAAACATAAAAGAGATTTGAAGCTGGCACTGACCTCGACGAGCCCCTGGCATATTCTGACAATGATGACCATCTTNAAAAACATAAAAGAGATTTGAAGCTGGCACTGACCTCGACGAGCCCCTGGCATATTCTGACAATGATGACCATCTTTGGGTCCAGCATGATGGCGCCCGGCACCAGAAGGTTCAGGAACGAGGATATCGCAATTGCCGTCCCGAAGATCCTGCAACAAGACAATGTATGACGGCTTATTCCTCACCTTATGCTCTTGCTGACACACCGTTATTTCTTCATCTGTGTACTGCTTTTACACTGTGAAATATGTTATAGGTATTTATAAGTACGCGTACTAGCCAGTCCAAAAATCTATGAACGTTACAAGACTTGAATGCGTGAGTTTAGAGAGCATTNTTATAAGTACGCGTACTAGCCAGTCCAAAAATCTATGAACGTTACAAGACTTGAATGCGTGAGTTTAGAGAGCATTTTACATAAAAAATTCGGTGAACACGTTTTTTGTTTTGAAAAGTATTTCAAAAACCAAAGCAAGGAAGCTATGTAAAAGCAGATATATAAAATAATGTTTTTGCAGTTTTCACAAAATAATTAAATAAATATTATAAAAGAGTTTTGCGAAATTCACATTCTTATTTGGAAATAGTGGGATGGTTACAAGAGTTTGGGCCATTTACTCACTTGCTCCTACCAAAACAAGATGCAAATTTGCTTTCTGAGTTGCAAACAATTCAGTGGCATTGGCGTTACGTTTTACTGACTCGCTCGGATTCCTGCACAGTATTAAAAAAAAATATTATTGTGATATCAAAGCTGCTACCAAATATTTATGCGCATTGTTCATCTCCTTAATTATAAGCAGTTCACAAGAAAAGGCCGGATCAAAAATTAAATATTTATACAGTCTACTCACTGAATATNGCGGATTGTTCATCTCCTTAATTATAAGCAGTTCACAAGAAAAGGTCGGATCAAAAATTAAATATTTATACAGTCTACTCACTGAATATTCACACTTTATTAACCAAGTCTTTAAAAAATCACCCGAAGTGTGATAGGTTCAGCTGTTTCTAAAATAAATGAGTTATCACAAGTAATTTTTAAATATTTTGTAAAAATTAAAGTATCTTCTTTATTTTTTGGATGATATTTTCATTTAAATATAGCTTTTTGATTGTAAGATTTAATTCGTGCACAGTATGCNCTTCTTTATTTTTTGGATGATATTTTCATTTAAATATAGCTTTTTGATTGTAAGATTTAATTCGTGCACAGTATGCATTAAAACAGAGAGAAAAGACGTACCTTGGTAATTACTAGTAAGAAGTATCTATTCTGCAAAACATTGTGAAGTTCTGTTTTGATGGGTTAATTGTAAAAAATGGGTAACTCGTAAGACGTAGAACTTCAGCAGGTCTTCACGAAAGTTGGATGTAACCACGAATTGCCTATAGAATCAGTTGAAATAGAAAATTAATGCGCAAGCTAATCTTTTCCCACGCCACGGGATGTTAACTTCCTACCATCAAAAGTCGTATTATTGTTCTGTCAAAATAGGTCACAAAAATTATTCTTCCCAAAAAAAAAAACTACAACATTCGTTTATCGGAACAAGTCACACATTCCAAAACTATAAAATTGTAATGTTCCAAATCAAAATACGTCAAATAACCTTACCGCCATTAACGATTATAATATTTTATGAAAACCGGCCATAACTAACATTCCTTCCCACATTAAAATTTATATTATTTTCATGCGTTAAAACTGATTACAGTAAGTAGCCTTCAAACTATTAAAAATATGTTTCCTTAACATATTAAATCCCTAATACTGGATGTAACAAAATCCAATACTAAAATTTCTGCGGATGCTAGAAAATACCAAAACAAATAATTTAAATAACCGCAGATCACAAATTGATAATTGAGGTAATTTTTGACATGATAGCTGAAAGAGAACGAAACCATTATATTTAAATTTCATTGCAATCCTTTACAAAACTGTTTAAAAGTGCGGCCTCCTGATTCACATAATCAAGTGGGGTGAGGTCGGAAGAAGGAAGAGGCAGTGCAATGGGTCTACCGCGGACAATCTATTGATTGCTGAATCTGCGTATCAAATGCTCTTGGACGTCGCAAGACAACTGAGGAGTTGCACCGCCACGTTCTCCCGACCTCATCTCACTTGGCTATTTTTTGTGTGGTGGCACTTGAAGAGCCTGGTGTAAGAGTCTCCAACTGAATCGCAGGCTGAACTCGCCGCTCGGGTGCTTGCAGCTGCTTGTTCTTTACAACACATGCCTGGGGTCTTTCAACGTTTGCGTTCAAGCAGGAGGCCGCACATACTAATTGCGTTTGTAAATGATGACAATCAAATTGAAGTTAAATATTTACATTCTCAATAACGTAAAAAATACCTCAATGATCAATTTTCAAGCTATGGTTATTTAATTAAAAAAAAAAAAACCTGTTTTGATCTCTTCTAACATTCCTAGAAAATTAAGTAGTGAATCTTGTTGCATCCGATGTATGGAACTTAATATCCTTGTATCATAATTGTGCACGGACTTTGTATTAATAAATAAACTTTATGAACATATTTTTTAACATTAATACTTTTTTGAACAAATTCCTTATATGGTAAATTATAAAAGGAATTCTTGTAATTGTTACAAAAAAGTGAGGTGTGAAAGGCATGTGTATTTACCTGTTGGCGGGGTACATGGAGGCGAGGAAACCCCCAGGCACCTGGGTCACCAGGTAGCCCCAGAAGAAGGACGAGTCTACAGCGCTCTCCGTTGCTACCGTCCAGTTGAACCTCACTTTCTGCAACAACATGGTGCATGAGACCACCACGGTTACCCAGCACATCACAACACTCGTCACCACACGGTAAAAACGCTTTCCTTGTAGCAGATAAAAATAATGTATGTGAGTTTGTTTCTTTAACAGTAATTTCACCTTGCTTTAATAAAAGGCAATGTTAAATCAATTAAGATTTTTGTTATTAAATCTTCATGCGTTCCTTTTTTTAAAGCAAGAAAATATTTCTTTGATATTGTTTTTCAAAGCAAAAAAATTTTGCTGTGTATCAAAAGTAAAGGTAAGTGATATTAACATTTTTCTCTCTTTTATTTTAAATTTTATTATGCAACGAAACTTACTAAAAAATTAATTTCTTTGTTCATTGACAAAATGGTTTGATCTTTCAAACACAGGAACTGATTTCACCACAAATAATAGGCCTACTGCTAAAATATTGTAACGACTTTGCAATGTCTTCATTGTCAGTAATATGTTAATCAAACAAAATTGTTGTTTGTGAGCAAAAGAACTTTGCACTGCTTTAGTCTCAACCAACAATTTTTGTGGCAATTTAAAATGTGTTGCAGCAAAGAAATTATTTTAGAGAACACAATACGAGAGCTCTCCCATTTAGTTTATTTACAGCCACACAAATTTCGCATACAGCCACACTAATTCCGCATAGCGTGGTTAGTTTACATTAACGGGTTCATTTTGCAGCAAGATTTATCCTCTTTAATTTAGCGTGCGTCGTTCCAGAAGTGAAATATGCATGCACAATATAGTGTTGGTATCCCTAGACACGTGTTTCGTAGTTTTTTTGCACCAAACGTACTGCATTCCGCTCCATACTTTTCGTAAGCTATTAGTAGGTGCCTGAAAATATTCGCGGGTTCATTTCAGCGCACACTAGAATTCAAAAACTCGCACGTTAATTTTATTATTGTTATTGGGACATGCTTTATTTAACTGATAACTCCTGGTGAAATTTGAGCCGCAAATAATCTTGCAACCAAATGCAGACTCAAACATCGCCTCCCACTGTGACAGCAAACAAATAATGAAAAGATTAAATCTGCATGAATATACATAAAATAAAGGGAATTTCATACGATAAATCGCTGAAATTGAACATTTTTCAGGTCTGTAGTTAAAACTAGAGAAGTGTTATAAGATTTTTTTTAATACTAGCTGTATTTTAAAACACTTTAATACGGCTTTACTTTCGTTATGGCGACACAACTTCAGTGCCTGCCCGCAAAACAAAGACGTTCATTATTGCAGTAACCTAATTTTAAATGTCCCAATCAAGTGAAATGTCTTCTCATAAGATGCGAGGCCAGTAACAACAAAAAAATAGCTGCAGATGCACACTTAGGGTATGAAATTCTACCATACTTGTCAATAATCGTCAAAATATGTTGCCCCAACATGTAAATTTATTGTGATTTTCAAAATGAAATTTCTAACCTATCAGTCAAGCAAGATACAGATGATATGATGGTGCAAAGTATCCCACCTGGATGAGTAACTTTACGCCAAATGAAAGGGGTAAAATTATATAATATATAATAACTCATTTAATTTTTTTTTACATTTTGTACAGAAATATCATTTAAAAAAGAGGCGCACTATGTGTGTCTGCGACGTATTATTTCATCAGACAGTGTCATTTGAAATTTCAAATTACTGCCGTAGGTTTAAGGACTGTAAAAATTAGCGGGTTGAAATGCAGGCTGGAATTATATGTGTGTACGCTCGAGTCACAGCTATTGCCCCAGAGAGCAGTCAGTTTCACGTTTGGCAAGGCAGAACGAAATTCCGTTATTGATTCCTTGCATGTTTATTTACAACTATGACTTTTTCAATGAAAACTACTAAAAGTACACGTTTTGCAAGCCTAGCTTTCCCTCAAATGTATACGCAAAATTTTCATTCATTTGTCTTCAATAATGGTAAGAGAGAATCTAAGCACTTACATTTATTTGTACAGTACGGTTACAACTACACCGGAATTCCTTCATAAATGAGCTGTTTAACTGTCAGTAAATAAAACGGAAATTATTGTGTGAAAAGCAAGAACATAGTTATCTACTGTGGCAGCATCTAATAAATGATTAATGACTCGATTAATATAAAAATTTTCGAAATATATCCTGCTGTGCAACTCGCTTAATATTCAAAAGTTTTAGAAATCAGTCGGGTCACCCGATTTTGGCATAAAGTGTTTCTGTGTTTCTGTATGCAAGTATTTCAAAATTATTCCTTAGATCAACTTTCCCTATTTTATTGTTTTAACTGTCAAGTGTCTAAAGCGCCTTCCTGCAATTCGTAAAACATTCATTACCAAAGAAACCTATAATTCTGACTGGGTTAGTCAAGTGTCACAATTCCTTCTCACAAAGTCACGTAGTCGATAACCAAAAGAAACATGCTTGTGGGCAAGCAGAATGTTATAATCTACTATGTGTGGAACACTTTTTCCGAAAATAAGGTGTCCCTATTAATCAGCAAAAAATTANGTCACAATTCCTTCTCACAAAGTCACGTAGTCGATACCCAAAAGAAACATGCTTGTGGGCAAGCAGAATGTTATAATCTACTATGTGTGGAACACTTTTTCCGAAAATGAGGTGTCCCTATTAATCAGCAAAAAATTTAAAAATTGGTGGATTCATTTTGGACAAGGTGGATCTCAAATTAAACGACCCACACACTTACGAGTCTGGCTCGCAAGCCAGGCTCGGTTCGGCTCGGCGTCCAAAGAGGTCCTTGTGTGGGGTGTCAGAAGCCGGGCTCAGTGTCAGAGGAGCCGAGCCTGGCGTGCATCGACAGAGCCTTCCGTGCGTCTAGGCTCGGCTTGACTCGCCGCTGGCTCGCTAATGGCTTAGGTGTGGGGTGTCAGGAGCCGTGCTCGGTGTGAGACGAGCCGAGCCTGGCGTGCCTCGACTGTGCCTTCCGTGCGTCTAGGCTCGGCTCGACTCGCCGCTGGCTCGCTATTGGCTTGTGTGTGTGGTGTCAGGTGCCGGGCTCGGTGTGAGGATGAGCCGAGCCTGGCGTGCCTCGAAAGGGCCTTCTGTGCGTCTAGCCTCGGTTCGACTTGCCGCTGGCTCGCTATTGGCTTGTGTGTGGGGTGTCATGTGCCGGGCTCAGTGCCAGATGAGCCGAGCCTTGCGTGCCTCGACAGGGCCTTCCATGCGGCTAGGCTCAGCTCGACACGCCGCTGGCTCGCTATTGGCTTGGGTGTGTGGTGTCAGGTGCCGGGCGTGGTGTGAGGATGAGCCGAGCCTGGCGTGCCTCGAAAGGGCCTTCTGTGCGTCTAGCCTTGGCTCGACTTGCCGCTGGCTCGCTATTGGCTTGTGTGTGGGGTGTCATGTGCCGGGCTCAGTGCCAGATGAGCCGAGCCTTGCGTGCCTCGACAGGGCCTTCCATGCGGCTAGGCTCAGCTCGACTCGCCGCTGGCTCGCTATTGGCTTG